>JAOBRC010904224.1:0-16647 GCA_027575255.1 Scolionema suvaense | reverse complement strand
CGAAAGGGCTAAAATACAATGTAAACAGATTCAATAAAAAGATGTTCAGCGAATTTTAGGTTTTTATCATTAAAAATATGACTTTTGGGCCCTTTTACATATGCTAACTGATTATGTCATGTCCCATGGAGCGTGGGGCGAGAAACAATTCTACTTACTTATTTGAAGTCTCTAGGGGTAAGGGGAAGTCTCCTCTAAATTTCAGCTTCATAGCTACTCTAGAACAAAATACAAAAATTGTAGCTTAGGGGCATTTTGCTTCCAATACGTTTTTGAAGCTCAAAAAAAACAACCACGTCAGATAGGGTTACTTTTGGATCAGTGTCTCCCATTTACGGCGTTCACAAATCAACTGTCATGCATCTATTTTGAAGTCATCACACCGCTGAAGAAATACACCTTGCTTCGGAGACGTATCAGGAACATCCTCTCATCACTTCTGTGACTCCCACTTGAGATCCTTTAAAATTTTGTCACTACATCAGATTTATAACCATCTTCTGATGCGTTGAGAAATGAGCCTAATCATAAAAAATAGCGAGTTAGCTGAAGTGTCTCTCAATCCTTTTCTGAAGATTTAAAACCTCAGGGTTTGGCACATGCTACACTGCACCCTTCGATAAATACTGATTGGAAGGGATCAGAAAATTTGCGGACGCTAGTGATGAAAGCTTTTCAAGAATGGCAGACTCTGACGTCATCAAGTCATCATCATCATCAACAAATTATTTTAAGTTGGTTGAAACGTTGAACTACACGTTCTCAGCCATATCTATCCGTGGTTAACCAGGCTATCTAAACCAAGTAAACAATAAAAGCACTAAAATATATACACTACAAATAAAATATAAATATGCACTTCTCCTGCACAAAGAAACATTGCCCTAATAAACTAAAATTCCATCTGCAAAACTAAACGTGTTGCCAGAGCAAAGCATTTCCATGCGCTATGGTCAGGTAGAATTTCAATTTATAAAGCCTAAAATTTGAACTTACGTCTTGCGCAGGAACCTACAGGTTCCACTCACGTAATTTCTGGTTAAACTTTGTTAGCCCAATTAGTGAAGGGTGCCCACTACCCGCCTAACTGAAGGGGGGGGGGGGGGGGCAGTAAAATTACCGCCACCCCAAAAAAGGCTTAGTTTCAGGTTTTAGGACCTAAAAGTACCACACATGTAAACATGTCACCCTTAACAAACTATAAAATTTCATGTGAAAAAAATCGGTGAAAACTCTGCCAAATTGCTGACATCATCACTTTTTTTCTGCTGATGTCAGCAACAAATGGGTACTATTTTCAAAATGATATAACTCCTGTACTGCACATCATAGAGAGGACATCATAGAGGGCTCTTAAACCTCTAATAAAGGCGTGTCTGAGAAAGCTAAAAAGCAAAAAGTGAAAAAAAGTGAAAATAGTGAAAGAAGTGAGACCACTGCTTGACAAAAGGACCATATCTCCTGAACTGCTAACCCTAATCAAACGAAGTTTTTACAGATTGATCCGAAGTTTTATCCAAAATTCGAAGAATTCAGTTTGCATAGCTAAAACCATTTCTGAAGGTGGGGTAAATCTCCCCCCTCCCCCTTTCATGAATTGGGGTAAATGTTTCTGTTCTTTATTCGCAATGATAGCATTTGCCAAAGTAATAACGACGATATGTAATTGTCTCAGTCCTGTATATTACGGTATCAGGATCGTAAGGCTTTATTTCAGGCATATATCTGTGTTACGCATGCAGGGATTATCTGGAAATAATTCATTCATAAAAGTAGGGTTCATACGAAATCGAATTTTAAAAAGTTCAACAGCAATATTCCTTTTATTGTTATCATGTGCTGTTATAATGCTATCCCTTTCAAGTAGTTCAATATATAGTGATTTGTAAAACATACGCAAAGCTCGTTCTTGCAACGTTTTTATGCGATTGTTAAAAGTACGTACCATTATGGAACATCCACATGAGTGGACCATATCAAAATTAACTTTCGAAAAAACTTTTCATATACTTGAGGACACCCTAGCAAGAGCATTAATCTTTTTTTCCTAATTTAACGAGTTTTTCAACCGGTTTCTAGCATCAAACGTCCAATCATTTTTCAAAACCGAGCACCCATAATGGGCAAACCTGGTTGCAAATCTTACCAACGTTAATGTTGAGTAGAAGCCACCTGGTATGTTTTATGCACGCAGGTATTATGCATATTGCATGATCAGCCTGTTTAACGTCAGGCAGCAGTTCAAATGGTAAATATAATCACAGCTTGAGAAAAAAAAACTAAAAAAATTGTGGGCCTCAAATTGCATCGCAATAATTGTCAGTTACTGGCTTTCTTCGATATGTACATTTAAATGCTTTTTTATTCGCCTTACATCACACAATTGAAGCGGAGATTTGCTGGAGCATCCGAATAGGAATGACCTGGGGGAAACATTATCGCAAAATTAATTACAGGGGGAGATATGCTAAGATTTGCTTTATACACTCCTTATTTAGCGAGGCAATATAGTGCTTCCACTACTCCTAGTAAATATTTTATTTATAAATCAGACATGATTGTCCATCAATAGTATACCACGCTGAGAGCATGTTATTTTTTTTATGTCCATGTGATTCCAAAAGCAAGCCAAGTTGCGAAGGTATTTTTTAAAGGAACACAATCGCAAAATTCTGATTTTGGCATCTTTTTGATTTTGACGTCAAAAAGTCAAATTTTTAGTCACGTTTCTCTGACTTTCCCTTGCATTGGCTAAGAATTTTTGCAGGTTGTGACGTCTGTATGGGACAGAACCATAATGGCCATCGTGATAGGAGGCAGTGCACTGTAACAACAATCATACAACCATTGCTTGGCATTCCAGATAGGCTTTTTTCCGCCGTCCGAGTAGGTATAATTTTTTACTATCAGCAGAATCAGCTCCACTCTGTACTAGAACCTCACCGCGTAGAAAAACGTATTCTAATGGTATCGTTTTCGCTTGGACGAGAGAACTCCTCAATTGGTGATTGCCTAAACTGCGTTTGCGGCTACTCCAACGTCCTCCTGCTTCTATTTTCCAAATTAAAATGAAGCCGTTCGCACTATATGGAGCTAATGTCTGATTGATTTCATAGTGAAGATTCCACTTTTTTTCAGTTGCGTAATCAGATCGAAGAGGAATACTTCTGCAACTGTCCACTGTTGAAAACAATAAGTGATGTAGCTGCATTGAACTTAGCTGTCTTCCCCACTTCGCACGCGTCTGTATGATATACCCTGTAAATTGTACTTCCCTCAGTTACGCAAACACGTGAAAACAAACTCTCTAACGATTGTTGAGAGCAACGAATTGTGTGAAAGCTTCGTTGTTTGAAATGACATTTTGCCAGCGATTAGTATCAGTAGGGAATTACCACTTGATTACATGCAATGTGTGAAGGTCAGTAATGCACAGACAAAGTACGAAGTGGTCAGAATTGCCTTCGTTGCTGTTTTGTAGTTGTATTTCTGCTCTGGAAATAATTCGTAAAACAAACTTAATCGTGTTTTTAATATCTTTAGGAAAAATGGGAGGAAGTCTCCATCTTCATTTTTTAAGCATTTTCATATGAATGTTACCTGATTTTTTGCCTCAGGATCTCTTTGAAAGCTACCAAGAATTAGACTCCTGTGTATAGCCGTTCTAAAGTTATCGAACAATTTTGGAAGGGGAGGTAAATATACTTCCCCCACCTAAATAGGGTTAAACTCCACATTCCAGATGAGCTCGTCATAAATGTGGATCAAACGCTGTCGAAATTTGTTGCTACCGACAGCATCACAATGGCTGCTTAAGGGGCAAAGCATATTTCGCGTGCTGGGGCAAGTGATAAAAGAGTCATAACTGCATCACTCTGTGAATTTGGTCCCTTACATCGAAAAAGTGAAAGAAAAAAAAGGCCTTACCACAATCTCAAAAGATCCTTTGCGTGTGGGATGTTTTTCAGGCCCAATCGAATCTAAAAGTAATGCACACACTATCAAGTTGCGATATAGTTCCAAAAAACATGACTCACTTGCTCCAGCCGTTGGGCATGCCGCTTGATTGGACAAACGCATCCTTCAAAAAGTGTGAGAAACGGGCTGTCAGCGAATATTTCAAGACTTGTATTATGGAAGCTTCATCAAATTATCTTGATCGAGATGCCACAACCATACAAGTTGACCTTCGTTTGTCGACTTTGCAGCCGTGTCATGCAAAAGTCATGACCGATATGTATAAATATCTTAAATCTGAGAAGGGAAAAGAGATCGTCAAGCCAGGTTGGAAAGAAGCGGGTATAACTGACGTTTTGAACGATACCTGAAAAGCAAATGGGATTACGATTAAGCTGAACCATTCGGCATGATTTTTGATGAAGAACTTTCACCAAACTGAATTGAAATCTATGTGTTATTTTTTTTGTTTTTCTTATGCTGATTTCCAATATACTCCAGTAAAAAAAAAAGTTTTTTTGACAGTGAAACTTCGCTTTAATTAAATACCATTTGAATATTAGATATTCGTTGATTCGCGTTCATGTTCACACAGTTTTAAACCCAAACTCGTGACTTTTAATCGCATTAATTTGTTCCACAATATTTTGTTTACTGCGTTATTTCTGTGCAATAAGGTAAGAACTTATATGAGCAGTTTTGAAAAGCAAGTGATTTCGTCGAGGCGGAGTCAAGACACCAATCACTTGATGTTTGATATTTTTCTGTATAAGTTATAAGTTAAGTTATTTTTTTGTATTAGTTGCAAACCATGTTGTAGATTGTTGCACAACTCCGTACAACTCTTTACAACTCGACGCACAACTGTCTACAACTGTTTTTGCAAATTGCTCTTTAATAGAGTATGGTGAGATCATGACAGCCCTTACAGATTTCTTAGCATAAGTGCAATTATACGTCACACCGTCATTAGTGTCGCCCCACGGTGACAATGGATGTGTTCAGTCTATTTCGAGGCCTTTGTTTAAAAGCTGGTTACCTAGGCAACAAGACCATGTATAGCCTGCAACTCAGCTACAACTTTCTTGAAATCAAAACGGTTTTGATTTCAAGAAAGTTGCGAACATATGCACATGTTAGTGAACAGCTGTAAAGGGGTTGCGCCGAGTTGCGAGAGAGTTGCAGCGAGTTATATTGAGTTGCGCAACTATAGTTGTGCAACTAAGTTGTAGTGCAACTTCACCTTTAGACATGCACGAAGTAAGTGGCTCAACAGACAGTCAATCTAAGACGATAATACTTTTTAGCATTCACTCTGCATGAGACAATGACTGTCAAGTTGACCAGTAATTGATGTGATTTTTGCTTACCTGAACTGACTTGGATTTTGAGTTGCAATATCATCTTTCTTTGAATGTTTATATATAAAGTGTAATAATCAATGCCAAAAATAATAGTATGTCCTTCTAATTTATTGCAAGTTCAAATTATCCTCTGCGACATAAAACTTGGCTCCCATTTTGACGTAAGACTTAGCTTGGCTTACGCTTCACAGGTAGATAAACCTTGCGAAGCAGTGAGAACTGGATTCGTTGGCCACTTTTGATTGACCGCTAGCGGCATAAAGGCCAGGATACACAGCTATTTGATCTACTAGACAGGCTGATCTTATCATGCTGTGGCTGTGTATTTCTATGCATGTCAAAGTGTGCGTCCATGGCATTACACGAAAGAGCCGTGCACTTGCTCGTGACTCAATAAGGTATCATACAGTAATCGTACTGAATCATACTCCACATTTGCACCACAAGCTAATCACCCACGCATGAAAGCAGTTTAGTTTGGCGATTAGTCTGCAAAACTCATAGCAAAATCAAACTGGTTTAATTTTTGAAAATATCATAGGCACGGCGAGACAGATTAATGTTACCGCCTGGTCACTGTCTGGGCATGGATAATATGTATTGCGTACCTATTTGGATAATGAGGACCTAACAAGACAGTATACACTGGCGTAATGGACTAAAACGTATGTTTATCGTATATCTGCGACAGATTCATAAGCAACACCGATTCTTAACTCCCCTCAGTAAGTTCCCAATGAGCTACCCTAGAGATCAACCAAACTTGAAGGTGCAAGAATGACTTATTCCCTGTCCCCGAACCCAGTTTAATCTTCGGGAAATAAAGTCTACCCCCTGCCCATCTCCGAAAAAAAATAAAGATACAAACTTACATTTTGAACGTGACTTCTTGCAGCTAGAAAGCTCACCAAGTGACTAACAAAAAATCAACATAAAGAACGATCTCAATCAAACTGAGCTTGCTAAACCGGTTGTGTACACGATGGACCAGTTTGTGCAGCCCATCCGCAGTGTATCATACACAAACATTTCGTTGTTGACGACAACAGTCAACCTTCGTGTAATATCATATTTCACAGTATTAGATCATAGCTCTGCCTGGCCTTTACGCGGCAATGATAATCGGTACGAAATATTTTCTGATTGGAATCATTTAAACATGTTAGTGTCATTAAAAAAATTTACATTTGTATAACTCTTTATTGCTTATCTTATGTTTCATGAACGAAACCCCTGCTACACGTAAAAAAAACTCCTAGAGCTAAGGTGATTGACAGCATCAAATTGAGTTGTCACATTCTACATATATGGTCACTTTGTGCATGAAGATCATACGAATGTCCTTTACATGGTTTGTAAAAGTCAATTTGTTATCTAATTTGATACCTACTTGGACTTCTTCGTCAGATTCCTGTATAGCAACATCACCAACACATATCCTCTTTCAAATTCAATCAATTGTCAGCAAATCACTTTATTGTAAGTTCACAATCATCCTCTAGAATTCTAGTTATATGGCACACATTTTTGTCACAAGGGTACAATGTAGTATCATCAGCACAATTACAAATAGAAAATTCAAGGATAAAGAAAAACAAATCTGAAAAACTGAATTAGATGTAGACAGAGCCTTCGTTGACGCCAACCAAAAGTTCTGACCACGTGCTAAAAGAGAAATGGACTTTTATGCATTGCCTTCTGTTTGACAGATAGTCATATAATCAATCAATATGAATTGATACCAAATCCGCAGGCATGCACCTTAGTAACTGGTAATTAAATATATCAAAAGTCTTTGAAAGCTTCATGAGAACAGCTCCAACAAAACCTTTATGATCCAGCGTTTATCATGGAAATTGTCAAATAGGCCAACTTTTTTAATATAGACACAATTCCGACTTTCGTCTTCACACATACAGATTAAAAGAGCTTGTGGTGAACTTGAAACGGGTTTCTCACCAGTGAGACAAGCCAATCTGCCTTCAATCTCACTCGGTAGCGCAACTCTTTCTTTGTTACACTGCGATGGCTGGGTGAAACTTGACGTCATGCACTCCACCATTAAGAACACTGTGGGCAGCGATCATACTCAATCCCAATTGATTTTAAATGGTCGGATCAATCGTAACAATACGGATAAGGTGATTAATGTATCACTTTCCAGCATCCCTTTGTTCAGTGAGCTTAGTCCAGTGAGATAAATATCAAAACGTTTTGATATTAATCTCACTGCTATCTTACTGCTTATCGTAGTGAAATATGATCAGTGATCTGAAATAGTGACGCTCCCACCTGTGAGAGTAAAGTCTGGATCACTGAAAAGTTAGTGAGATAGAGGAACCACGTTTCACGGAATCATAAGAAATATGAATTTCTTTGTAGAGATTTAAGTCTATCTAAGTTTAATATTTTGTCACAAAAGCTCAAAAGATTTAGGACAGAGGTGGACAGAGGTGGCTACAAAGTGGTACCAGCACTTTTTGAGATTTTTTTCCGTTCTTGGGTTATAGCCCTTGCATTCCATAGTATTTTGCAGATTTCTTCTTTTATCGCTTGTAACTTTTTGTCGAAGCAAAATGCAGACACTGGTTTGCAGGATTTCGTACGATCTTTCGAACGATGCACCATTTATGCACCAAAACATATAAGGGACGTAGATATCGTAGAATTTCAAAAATATTGTGTGTTCCCTATCGGCCTGTGAGTTGGCTAAAAAGCTCAAATTTTGCTGATGTCATAAATTTTCCTCCAATGTACACGAAATTTCCAAAAATGTTGCCCAAAACTTTACAGCACCATAAAATCTGAACCACTAATGCTTTTGTCTTCAAATTTGTTTTAAATTTCTCTAAAAAATGATTACTTTATCTGCATGGGCTATTTGCGAATGTTTTGCCATGTTCATAACGTTTTTAGCAACGGACAGTCAAAATGTGGGTAAAAATTGGTCCAGATACCTGCAAAAATGTTCTTTAAAAATTGGGGAGACCAAAAAATGTCAAAATGGTTCTTGTTTCTTCTTATAGTCTATGCAATTATGTTAAACGTCACCAACTTTCAGCTCTTAACCCTATTTTACCGGCGGGGGGTTTTTGTCCCCCACCAGTTTTTCTTTAATAAAACCTGAACCGCTGAACCGATAGCTACGAAACTTTGTGACTTTTCCTAACATTTATCGAAAAATCGATTTTTGCAAAAAGAAATTGTGTAAGGTCATTTGGAGGTGGCTGAGTGACGTCATCTCCAAGGTAAGGTGAAAAATTTTCGAAAAATTTTGAAAAACTATCACGTTTCTTAACATTTCTGTTGAGTCATCATTAATTTAAATACTTAGCAGACTTACAAAAGGATGTGGCAATCTCCCAGTGGGAAAGTACGATTTGTGCTTACAGCTCGGCTCCAGACCCCCAACAAGCACGTGACCATAGGATGAATACAAAATTGAACTCAGAACACAATCTTCTAACTACCTATCAAGTTTCATCCCAAAAGGTTGAGAAACTTGGAAGGTATTCACGTGAAGAAGTGGCACTTGGAAAAGCCCGGGTAGAATAGGGTTTTAAGCTTCTGCCGCTTTAGAAATATCGCAAAAAGTTTGCACACAACCCCCCCCCCCCCCAAAGGCAAATAGGGTAAAGTGATACCTTTTGAGCGACAAGTATGTACAAGAATGCAAGGTTTTTTTTAGAACAAATTCACCTTTTAGCATTCTTCTTTTAATGCATAAGATGCTAAAAGGCAACAAAATAAATGCTAAAATGTCGAGATATCATACCTCATGTCACTCACCAATTCATTGCATGTTTGTACCTATTTCTACGGTTTTGCAATACCTTATAGGGTTATAGCAGCCTTTACATTCAAGCAAGTTTACCAGCAGCAAACCTGAAGCACAAAGCCGTGTTGTCATCGAGAACATTTTGTACCGCCGGCACTCCGAAAATAATGTTCCCAGCATGTGCAAAAGAAAGAGCATTAGCTCTTGGAGGAAGATAGGTGACTTTCGTATTATTACATCAGAGACAAAATGTGCAAGGTCAGGGCAGACATAATTTTACGTCAGATACACTTAAGCGGACAAAGATATATTGACAAGAAAACAATTTCGATATTATTATTTTTAGTATCACTTTCTTTAAAGTTGGCGTTAGATATACTGTACCGCCATAATTTACAACATTGGCAAACTAGGCTATTCATGCCAACTATGTCAAAAAACCTCTATGCATATAATAAATTCGTCAAAGATAAAATATCGCGTAAAATACATTTATTGCAACCGTCGGAATAAACTTTTCATCATAAACGTCATAGACATGCATGGAATAAGTGAATGTAAAATATAAAGAGCAATTTTAGTAATCTTAAGCAAAGGATCGGATTCAGAAGAACAAGCAGCTAAATAAACCCAAGACCTGAAACATATTTTTTTGCACAGTGTATAGGTACAACCCACCGGTTTCCACTTCCTTATTTTGGTTTCAAATTCTTCCGATGTTTCTGACTTCCGAATGCCTAAAGGACTGACATCCCATAGTTTTTTGCCTCTACATGAAATTGAATTCAGACCATAACTGTTAGTCCGCGGATTGTTGGATTTTACATTTGATCTGTTTCTGAGGTTGTATGCTGCTTCGTTGTTTGGAAATACCTCTTGCATGAATGGAGGGACCTGCCTTAGTGTTTGAAGATTCCTGTCATGGATAGCAACTGAGTTATCTCGATCAAGTAGTTCCTTGTAAGAGCTGCTATAGTCCTTATAAACAATTCTCAGTGCTCGCTCTTGCAGTCTATTTATACGACTATTTAACTGACGACTGTGAAACATCCAAATGAGACTGTCATATCCAAATAAACTTTCAAAGAAGGATTTCATACTAACTCGAAGTTGAGTTGAGTTTAAACTCCCTGATGTGCGAGCGAGTGCATGCAACTTCTGACTTGCTACACAACATATGTTCCGAACGTGCTTTGTAAAAGTTAGCTGTTTGTCAATCATGACTCCAAGTAGTTTTTCTTCTTTAGACTCAAGAATAGATGTATTTCCGGGAGTGATTGTTCTTTACACACCAATCGTACCCAATAAGATAAAATGACATTTATCTTCATTCAGCTTCATGTGGTTGTCAGTGAACCATTTTATGGCAATTGAGATCCAAATCACAATAGTAAAAGGTTGTATCATCAGCAAAGTTACAAATATCAGATTCAATTATAGATAAAAACAAGTCATTCCAGTAAATGTTAAAAAGGAGAGGTTCTAATAAAGATCCTTGCGGAACACCACACAAAAGCTCAGACAAAGAACTAAAAGTATTATTGATTTTAACACGTTGCCATCGGTCTGTCAAACAACTTAAAAGCAGACGACAAGATGTCAAGTCAAAGCCATGAGCAAATAATTTCGCAATCAAAAGATTATGATCAATCGAATAAAAAGCTTTGGATAGATCCATAAAGACAGCACCAACGAACCCACCAGAGTCTAAAGCCTTGCGAAAACGTTCAAGCGTTCAAACGTTCAATATCAGAAGAGCATGCTGAACATTGAAGCCTTTCCTAAAACCTCATAAATCTTGAGAAAGATGCTTGTTTATAAAGTTCGAAACTTGTTTGTACATAATGCGTTCAAAGACTTTGGAAACGGTAGGGAGTACGCTGACAGGTCTGTAATTTTTCGCGTAAACTGTCTTCTGCTTCTTGTGCACTGCAGTAACATTTGCCAATTTTAGCTTCAAAGGCAACTGACATGATTTTAAAGCATCATTGAAATTACAACAGAGATAATCAGAGCAAATATCACCAGTAGCGCGTAGAAGTTTTGGAGGGATATTTCCAAAAGTAGTGGACTTGTTGATCTATACTTTTGTTTCTTTATCTACAACATCAGCTGTTATTGCCAAAAAAAGAAAACAAAGACAGTGATTGTTCATTTTTACTGCACGTCATGAATTCAGTGATTTTCTTGATACTTGGGTGATGTTCGTACCTTTTCATAGCTGATATGACTGGATCCGAAATGTTCGAAACATCGACAGGGGGACAAATACTTTGAATTCTCAGAGAATCTACGACTCCATCGAAAAAGATATTAAATTTATCAGCGACCTCCTGATCTTGTGTTAATATCTTATCTCCATCCAGAACTGTTATCATTGTCCCATTAACCCCTTTATCTGTAAATAGTGGCTTTATTTTTTGCCAAAACTTCTTTGTGCCTGACAAATTTCTCAGATCAAGGTTGCTATAAAATTTACGCTTCTCTTTTTTGAACAATCTGCTGCAAAAATTTCTATGTTTCCTGCACGCTATCATGTCCTCAACATTTCTGGTTTCGTGATAGTCTTGTCTTCCGCAATTTCGATACCTAGCCATACATAATTCCTGGTTTATAAACAGACCATGGTTTCCACGAATAGCCTTCGTTTTCAGTGGAGCATGACTATCGTGCGCCAAACACGTCAATAATAATTTCTATAAAAGATAATACTTTCCCCAGTAAAATAATACTTTCTCGTGGAAAATAATACTTTCCACGAGGAAAATCTGCCGAAAGTTGATGATCAGAGATAAGACTTTGTCACGTGATTTGCCAGGCTCGATGTACCAGCTTTCGTTCGCTCACTTTGTGCATTATATTTCATTACGCTTTTTGGATTGTTGAAAGAAGGCACGACCTGTACCTGATCAGAATAAAAAACCTTGTTGTTTGCGTGACATTCAAATAAACTGTGATCTCATCAGTCGGAGATTATATCACACCGGTCAAGCGCATTGTTGTGTATGGTTCATCAGTTGAACTGAAGGGTCGATAAGGTAAACTGCAGAAAGTATAAATACCGCACATCCTCTAACAAAGAGCGTGGATTTTCAATTTTTTGGAGGGGTGTTTATTAATGGGGGGATTTCATGGAGAGGGGGGGCATTTATTTAAAAACATATTTGTAACAACTTCCTGTAAACTTGTTAACCCTATTCTGCCCGGGGGGGGGTAAAATTACCCCCGCCAGGGTGAAACCCTCTAAAACACCTCCAATTACGCTGAAACTTGGTAGGAACATAGTAGGGACTATAAACTTCACTTTTTGGTCAAAAAAGATCTGATGACGGCATGAAATTTTGATGACGTCATCATTTGGACCAAATTTGGACCAAAAATTTCGAAACTTTTTTTCCCGACTTTTTAGCCCCAAAATGTTCCTAGACCATAGAAAAACATGTTTTATGTGCAAAAAAACGTCATTTATGCCCTATTTCTCCCGTTTTCGTGCAAAAAATTACTAAAACCACCGATTTTCACCAATAGGGTTCAGCAATGTTTTGATTGTTAGGAGGGTCCATTATGCAAAGTAAAAGTTTTTTTAAGAACAGCGCTTGTAAGACGTATTCCTTAGAAACACCAAAATCGTAATTAAAAATAAAAATTACAAAATGCCGAGGCTTGCTCTCAAAATGAACGTTCTTATGAAAAATTCTCTAACTCTTTGTGTAGGCTAACACCTGACTAATATGTCCACACAATTTCCGCGAGGTTCTTTAGGATTCAAAGTACTGATTTGTTCCTTCCATACTGGTTCAACAGAGATAGATTTTTAGAGAGACCCGTTGCATGTTTTTTTTTCTGTGAGAAGAAAGTTTATGCAAGAAAAACTTTTGCAAATTTCGCACCTGATTCGCAACGTTTATCTTGCGAAAATGTTGAGAAACGTACGCGCACGAAAGTTTACCTCGCGAACGTTTTTTCTTTTTGCAAAAGGTTATTTCGCAAATTTTAGTTATACACCGATTTACGAAAGTTTATTCAAAAACATTTTGCGAAATTTTGACTTTCGAAAATTTCTCTCCCGAAAGTTTCTCCGAATAAAGTATGTTTTGCCGATTCATAATCATTCACAAAATGTATTCAGACATGGGCAAGATACGGCGGTATACGCTTTTTTTATGACACCGTACGTTCATCTGAAGAGCAAGCCTTTGTGTTTTGCCCTAATACTCTTAACTTTTAATTAGAATTTTTGTGTTGAAGCCTTACATTCTAAACTTTGTTCTTATAGAAAGAAAACGTTATAACACTCCCCAAAAGCAAAAGACTAATGATGGTCTCTAGCCCCTGAGAAAATCATGGCTCCACGGCTTGACGACTCGGTTTGACAGATCAGACTTTTAGGACTTGGGAAATTGCGCCCTTTTCATGAGCACGCCCACTTTTTCGAGGTTTCGAGGTTTAATTATGCCAGTTTACACCTGTCTGATGTGACTTGTGACTTGTAAACTAGCTCAGACAATGTAGTTTGATACTATATAAGTTGTTCCAGCCTCCAAGTTGGTTGATGGTGTCGGTTTTGTCGCAATGTCAAAGTTATGATCACATTTTGAATGAAAATGGCTTTGAAAATAGACTGCAAAATGCAAAAAGTCTGAGAACACAGTAAGAACATTTTAGGCTTAATTCTAACCGTCAACTTAACATTGAGCTTAACATTGAAGCTTTAGTCCCAAAAGGTGTGTTGCAATAAAAATAAATACTGAATGGGGAGGGTCACGAAAAGCGGGGACCTTCAATAATGGGAGCGTTTATTAAATAATTTTCACTTTTAGGAGTTTGATAGGCATTTAAGATGGATGCGTTTATTACGCGATTTACGGATAAACAAAACGTGTAAAATTTGTTAAGTAATATACCTTAATTCACTCAAATTTCGCGTACATCTAATTTTCGCTGCATACCGATACGCGAAAAATTGATTCCACAAAACTTTTCATTAATAGGGGTGCGCGAAACGTATATAAAAAATTATAGAACAACTGATTTTTTTTTGCAACATCTTTGAATCATATATTCTTATTATTAATCTTCACAATCGCACATGAGTGCCTATTCATAGACCGTTTTTCAATAAATTAATAAATCAGTCTGCTTTTCTGGACTAAGCATGCGCGAAAAATTCGAGTTCTATTATTCTGCGCGAAAATTAAATGCGCGAAAATAAGATGCGCGAGTTTTCGCGCGAAATTTGAGCGAGCGAAGGTAAACACTTTAGCAGTTATATTGCTCTATTTACTCTGTTTTCGTTGAGGAATTTTTGGCACTTGGAGATTTTCGGCATTTTGGAGACGTTTGTCGGCAAGATTCAGTGGAAGGGTGTTGAAACTTTTTGTGCGTTTTCCTTTGCCAGTGACGCATGAGGCAGTAGCTGTGTCGTGCTCCCACCCTTCCTGCAAAATAATCGAATAATCGAAATCGCCTTTTTTCAGAGTATAAGAGCTCTGTTGTGATAATATCTTCAGTAAAGAGTATTGTTTGACTTTTTTTGCATTCATCACTCCAACAAATTATTTAAGAATTGCTCATCCAGTTATCAGTTTTTGTAGAATGATTGCCCCATTCCTCTCTCTGCAACAAGAATGTAGAAGAGAAATTTCTGTAATCAATTGGTTCGCCAGGGCGGAATGGGCAAGAGAAGTGGTCGCGTTGAAATGTGAATGTTTATTCAAATCTGGAGCCTAACGGAGACTACTGAGTATATTGGGTGGATGCTTAAAAACAAATGTTTGTATAAAATAGTGTAAAAACGG
Source organism: Scolionema suvaense (assembly GCA_027575255.1). Classification (NCBI taxonomy): domain Eukaryota; kingdom Metazoa; phylum Cnidaria; class Hydrozoa; order Limnomedusae; family Olindiidae; genus Scolionema; species Scolionema suvaense. Next base: position 1,750 of record JAOBRC010904224.1, on the reverse strand, counting down.
CAATAAATGCTAGAATAACTCAAAAATATATTCTATTACCCACACGAGCGAGAAAGTTTGCGATTTAACATATTCTATACACAGATGTTAGCTCAAGGCTGCATGCCCTTCGTGGAGCTAGCCTATTCAGTTGTCAGTAGACTGCATGACATAGCTCCAGCTGAGCTGCAACTCAAGATACGGAATAATTATTTTTGTCTTCAAGCACGTGTGTCCGGCAGGTGCTGGTTGCAATCTGATCTTGCTCACAACCAGCAATCATCGCTTCTAACTTCTTACAAACAATACTGCAATCATTACCCATATTGTCCCTTGAGAGCCAATCAGAACGCACGCGTATTCGTATCATGCAACGATCACTTAAAAGGAGCTGGGGTATCGAGGTAGACCATTTTCGTGACGTCAAGACAAAAAGTCTTATACGTTGAAGAGAAAGTCTTATATTGTGAAAGAAAGTAATATTTTATAAAAAAAGAAAGTATTATTGTCCTGTAATATATAAGTAAGTAAGTAATATATTATAAGTTGAAAATGTATTGTTTGTTTAAAGAAAGTATTATTTGAGAGAAGAAAGTTTTATACTCCAAATGAAAGTATTATATTTCAGAAAATATTATTGACGCGTTTTGCGCGCGAAACATGCCGATCTAACACGCTGTGGTATGTCTCTTGAAATATGTTGTAGGAGTTGATGTTAACTGATCAGGCGAAACTTTGTCGGGCGAAATTTTCGTCGGGCGAAATTTTTCGTCGGGCGAAGTGTTCGTCATGACCCCCAAGTTTCGTCACTTTCGCCCGACGAAAAATTTCGCCCACTGTACTTATTTCTTAAAAACACAATACAAGTAAAGCGTGATATGTCAAGCCAGAAACGGTTCGTTTTTCAGCTGTTCTCTTCAAGTTTTGCGTGTCACAACACAAGCTCTCATTCGTCTTTATTCGTCATGAAAGTCAATGGAACTAAATCCTCAAATGTACGACGCTTGTCTGCCTTGAGGTGATCAAGTCTTACCGGAACTACACCTGGCGAGCTTTGTTAACCCTATTTTATATGGACTCTACGCCAACCTATTTTATATGGGGGGCCATATATGTTCCCCTACCGAACTTCTGATGTAGGAGAGCTAGAGACTTGATATTGACATGTGAGTACCTTAGCTACTACAAGTACTTTTCAAATACAGTTACAACCTGCGCACATCCCCCCTGCTGAAACAAACTTCGAACAAGTGAACACGTTACTGCACAAAGACTAGCTGGTGCAGGGTGCTATGATTCATATATCCTCTACTTGCTTTTGTGAACCATGGATGTATAAACCCCATAAATCCATGTGTGAACTTGTTCTAAAACCATTCTGACTGTCTAAGAAGAAATGAAAATAAAGAACACCTGTTTTATGTGCAATATTAACGATGGGTGAAACCGAGCCAAAAATTCGTCACTTTCGCCCGACAAAGTTTCGCCGGATAAGGTACCCTGTTTCATTGCGTTTCTCACATCATCACAGAAATGTTCACAGTTATATTTCGTGTAATCGCGATACAAAACATTTTTTGCTGTGATTTTTTTAAACACAATTTTAAAAGAGGCGACTGCTAACCTATGAAAATCTGAAATACCACTTGAAAATGTCACGGCATGAAACGGGTCAGTATCCGTTGTTATAACCACCCGTATATATCCGGATACGTCCCGTATCCGAAAATATACGAATTCGTACCGCAGGTAATATACGGCTCCGTATAAC
>JAOBRC010903113.1:0-16649 GCA_027575255.1 Scolionema suvaense | reverse complement strand
ATTCCTTTACAGGGAACTGTGAGTTACTCAAAACATGGTCAGAAGGCCCTGCCATCGTGGTACTCGTAGTAAAAAGTTCAGACGAAGGCGAAGTGCTTACTGCACTTGAGTTTGAAATGAACTCAACGTATATTTGCGAGACAAAACTGAACATAAGTGCAAAGTGAAACATTTCATGAAGCAGATTGGCCATCATGCGAAGTATCACATACAATAACGTAACTTAAAACACTCCGCACGGTCTTGTCAACTTATAACAAGCAAGATCGAAACATGCTGGGAGTACAACATGCTAGTATGATAAAAAATAAGACAGATGGTAATAAAAACCTCGTATCAATTACTCTAATGAGTTTATTTAAACAAGGTTTGACCGCTATTCTAAATCATGCAAGACTAGGGGAGAGTACATAAATACGAGGCAGGACTAAAGGACTACAAATCACTTTTGAAACAATTCTCTATCATGACAAAGGTATTTAACCTGGACATTTGGTGATGGACAATACCTGGGTCGATCTGTATAAGTTAAGATCACATGTCTGACAATACGGGAAGTTAGCACACACTACCGTGTCATATTGTTGGACTTGACTCGATGTCAGATCCCGAAACCTATCTTCTCATTGGAAAGCTCTCATTTTTTTCTTTGATATCTCATTTCACTATTTTTGATCAAATACTTTAAGCTTAAATTAGTTTCTCGAGTTGCAAGTCACAAACAAAAAAAGATGGAAATAAAATACATGGACAAACACATACAAAACAAGCAAGTTGGGGATATTACAACTTAGCACCACACGTCTGAATAAATTTTAGCATTTTTCTTTAAAAGTTAGAATTATCAGAATACATACGAAAACAAGCAATACCCAAAAACGAAAGATGTGGGTAAAACACGAAGCAAAAATCTGCTTTTCAGGTGGCAGTTTCAATGTTGGACAAAATACAAAGGAACAACGTTCGCAGATCTTCACGGGCACTTCTATTTGTAGCATGCTTACGAGTAGAACTGATCAGGGATACACAGATTGGAAGATTATTTGTGCCACTAGGGTATCATGACTTCGTTCAGGATGCAAGGGGTAATGGAACCATTAAACTGCCTCAAGGAAATAAATTTTCGCAGGAATAAATTTTCGCGACTGAACTCTTTTCGTAGATTGTTGTGAAGTTATTTTCACAGACAAATAACATTTAAGCGGGCTGTAATTATTACTGTGAGAGACGGTTGACGTCAGATTCAGAGGCAATTGACAAAGGATGCATTATTTTGAAGGATTTTGAACTTTTGCTACGTTTTTTGTGGAATTTATTTTCGTTCGATGGTGGAAAAATTTCGCTGGAATTAATTTACACGGTTAAGCATTTTCGTAGGTAAAAAAAAGAATTTAATTTAAACCCCACTCCTCGATACCCTGAGAAAATTAAAAATAATCCGGGCGCAATATCTAGTCTACGGAACCATCCACATCGCAAGTTCTGAAACATGCAGCATAATTATACAGTCAACTCTGTGTGTGGGATATATTGCCCTAATGTAATTCATTTTTGCAGAACTAATATTTGCGAATTTGGGTATTTTGGGCAAAAATTAGTTCCGCAAAACGTTTCAAATCTGCCATTCGCAAAAATTCGTTCCGCCAAGCAATCAAAATTCAAAAAACAAAAAGGATCTTCAAAGAAGGAAAGACAGGCCACCATGGACACACTTTCAGGCCTTCCATGTTCACCAACACCTGTCCTAACTACCCCATTCGCAAAAATCAATTCCGCAAAATCCATCAATGCATGTGATCAATGCAAATATTTCAGATTGGTTCCCGCTGTCACACAAAATAGTTCCGCAAAAATTAATTACCTTAGGGTAGGTTGCAATGAGACCAAGAAAAACTTTACTCTTTACTTTTGAAAGTGCCACACACCTCAATTACGAACGTAGTCACCAGGAAGAGGTTGATTCGACGAGGTTGTTACGGCCTAGAGGTGTCAGTGATCAACCTCTATTATGATCCAGACAAAATTAGAGACTGGACCACAAAAAAGCTAGATAATGTAAAAAATTATTTACACTTTAACACTAGTAAATTCCTTACATTAATTATTGAAAAAATGTCATGCACATCTCATTTCTGGTGTCGATTCCTATTTTTGTTACATTGTCCGCTAATTGGAGAGGACAAATCACAAATTTGATCATTTAGTGCAAGAAAATTTGTCCGCCAATTGGAGTGTCCGCTAATAGAGTGTCCGCCTTTTAGAAAGTTTTTTATAAGGTTTTGACCAGAAAACGATCGGGGAAAATAAATTTGTTCGCTAATCAGAGGCGCCCGCATTTTAGAGTGTCCGCTAATTAGAGAGTTTACTGTAGCAACCTTAACAGGGCTTAAACCAGACTTTTAAAGAAGTCGACACATTTTCACAAATCTATACACGAGAAACATACCAGAGTTGGGGAATACAGCATACAGGAACGTACGAATAATTACGAATAAGATTGGCTATCACCATGTTTGAGGTACAAAGAGAGAGCATTCTACGCACGAAAAGCGCTTATGATAAGCAAGAATAGAAGAAGCACTCATTCCAAATAATCTGTATTGAATTTCGTTTGCATTAAACTTCATAAAAATGTAACGTCTACCGACAAGGGACATAAACCACCACAAAATGTCAGGACAAAAATAACACACAATAGCAGTTGCTGCTGAAACAATGTTTTCGATAATTTCTTGGGGTTTCCATGCTGTAGTAGAAACGTCATTCAGGTATTCGTTGAGTGGATAGTCAGGTAGCCACGAGAATATGAAAATACGTGAACTCGCGCAGAAGGTACCAAATTAAGCATTAACACCCTCTTCTCGTGAAAAAACGAGCTGAGACCAAGTTTTGCCCCAAAAGGCAGAGCCTTTTATAGTGGCGACTCACCTGAGCAATAACAACTGCCTAACGAAAACATAGCTTCAATCAAAAGCTACAAATAAACCTATCTAGCCTAAACTTTGCGTTTCTTTGAGCAACCATGCAACTGTTTCAGTTTTGCCTCTTTGTTGAAGGTACGCTCCTACTTTCTCCGCGCATGTAGCATGGTAGTCGTTCAACCAAGAAACCTGGAAGAAGAAAGATGGTTACAAAACAACAACAGCAACACGAAATAACAAACAAAGAAAAAAAAACATGATATAATGTAACACTGTCAACGTTCGTATGAACTTACTCAAAAGTGCAAAAACTATTTACCTGATAACACTTTCGGACTAAATTCAGGAAGGAACAGGAGAACGTACAAATATAAACAAAAAATAGGTTGCCGACTTCATAGGATTCCAGGAATACAGGCGTACTTAGCTTTGTCTTTATGAGGGCGCGAGGAAACAAATCAGAGGTGTGCTGAGAGAGGACGAGATGCTGTTAGCAGGCTCATGAACTGCACTCCAAATTTCTATTGCTCAAAACCTTTGCGCACGGGAGATGGATATGTTTACGTACTACTGACGTTACTGAAACGGTTTTTGCATCAGGCACGAAGTAAAATGAGTCCAGACGTAGTCGACGTTTGCTTTGCTGATATAATCCGTGCATTGCCTTGCTACTATATTGAACTTGTACTGTTCTGCAGTAGATAGTCGTTTAAAAGCAGTCTTACTATAGAATTATTGCCATGCTGGTAAGCTCAGGCTTGCCGCATGGCTTATAGTCTATCCAGTGCGTAGGAAAGTGTTTGCTGTTTTTTGGTGGGGGAGAACAGCAGAAAATGTAAATTTCTATCAAATCAACAATGATCGGTGGAATTCAAGTGGTCTCATTGAAAGCGACTAATCCAATTAGATGTCGCATGACCACGGTGAATGTTGGTCATGGACGCCACGCGGCTCCAACTCAAAAAACTATCCATGTGGTCTTGAGTGTTGTTATGTAAATACACTGTATTGATGCATACAGTAGATGTGATCAGTTTTTTTTTTGTTGCCTGAATTACAAAAGCCAGCATGGCATTTAGTGATGACTATTCCTAGTCAGAGAAGTTGCCTTGGTTCACTATTCTATTCAAAACAAGACTCAAGCATTAGCCTCACTTTATAAAATAAGTAAAGTTAGTAGCCAAAACAGAGTAAGTATTCACGTTCATTTTTAGTAAGCATAACGCTTATAAGCATATTTAGGCTCCGTTGTATCCAAATACTAAGCACATGTTAAGCATATTTCCCAGCCTCAAGTTGTCAAGTTCTTCACTTAAAAACTCTTTATGATTGTAACTTTATTATTTAATACAAAGTTAATGAATTTGTTTCCATTCCATTCCATGTGAAATCTCCTGACATATACTCTCATTCTAAAGAATGACAGAAGACAGAGGTAATGTAAACAATAAACAGATTCCCTTTAAGAAGAGGCAAGTTCAGATTTGAGATTTGAATAAGCATATACTAAGCATATTTCGAGCTTTGATTTCACAGGACCGTAAGCATACCCGAGCCTGATCCTGAAAATCGATATGCTAATAATAAAAAAAACATGTAGTTGCTTTGCTTTTCTGGGGATGATTTCCACAAGTTTTATTATCTCCTCAGCAGTTCTTATTCTTCACGCCTTTGGCAGAATTAACAAACAAAGAACGTACGAATTACTCAAGTACTTTGATCAATGAAAGGAGACACAGATTTTTTTTATATTCAAGAGTCACTTGCACATTTTCTTCGCTCACGTTAGTAACCTCACATGTAATGCAGGTCATACATGTACGATACGGGAGTAATGCTCATTTGTGTTTCCACCCACGCACCTATCCGATATACATATGTCATCAGATTGGGCTGACATGGTCAATAAAAACATCATTACAAAGTTGATGCGTGCGATAGCATCGTGATGCAACATAACGATGGTCATTTATAGCTCATTGCATCAGCTTTCGGATGCAAAGATACAGGAAGCAAGGCTGTTCCCTTAAAGATTCGCGCTCTTGAAAGTTTTTCGCTGCGATGAAAGGTTTTCCCGAGACTGGTCCAACGTGGAGTACTTAATATTTCGGACGCCTCAATCTGAACATTAACAAAAATCTACAAAAATTTTCATGTCGAAAAAATACGCCAGCAAAAAAACAAAACTTAACTCAAAATCCAAATATTTCCAATATATTTATAATTTAAATTTTTGGCATTTAATGTAATCTACCTGGTTTCGTATTGTTTTTACTTCTTACCAGTTCTACTGAGATAGAAGTTGCTGTAGAATCTGCAAGCTTCGCAGGACTTCCTAACAATGGAAGAAAATTTTTACCTTATTAGAGGAAGACATTTTCCTGGAATTTCGCGGCCTTGGACCAAATGCGCGAAATTAAATTCCTTTCGTTACTTGCCAAAAATACCATCAACCTAAAAATTGATTCCCACGAAATTTGTCTTCCAACAAACTGCGAAGCTAAATTCCTCCTAAAAAGCTCATAAAATTCCCAATTGCCTTCGAACTATAAGTCCAACAGATATATTTGGCCACAAGGACAGTATACTAAAATACTATTCCTTTGCAAGAAGTACGCGAAAGTAACTTTACTCAGGTTATTGGAAAATATTAAATCGCCATATCCTCGACCGTGAAAACTGATATCCGCGAAATGCCCGAAGAATTAAGCAAAGAACATTTATTTCCACAAAATATATTTTTTTTCTTAAAAATAGTTATTCGATGCGGAAATAATGCAGGTAATAAATGTTTTCTTACAGAAGTTTTATCCTGGACGCAGATTGGTTACCCAAGGAGCATAACCACCTGAGGCATCAGTCTTCATAAATGAGCTGAGTGCAAATACTATGTTCATACGGCAAACAGCCAACACAGCTCATCGTTTGGCCAATTTGTTCAAGTGTTCAGCCTTCAATTTTGAAAGGCCGTAAAATTGCCTTATTGAGGCTAAAACATCATGCAGAGTTTGCCAAGATTTGCTGCGAGCTTCGAATAAAGACACGCAGGCTCAAAACACAACACGTTGAAACAATGCATTCTTCGAAACCAAAAGCTGCAAAAATGTCTTAGTGGTAAACGGATTGACTCCATTCAGACAAGTGTTCAAGTTTTCAAAACCAAGTAGGACAAATTCCATTTCCCACTCTGAATCACAGGCAACGACAACGTAACGCAGGGGAGGGGGCTTTTTGCCCCCTCCCCGGCTACATATCGCGAAGAAAAAATTTTTTGGGACCGTTTCGCAAACCAAGCTTTATTTCACTGTGACAGAATCTATTGATACGTATTCTGACCAAATTTGACACATTGGGTCAAGGGGTTACGCGAGTTGGGCAAATTTCCAAACATGGGTCGAAAAGTCTTGAAAATTGAAAACTCAAAAAAACCCAAATTTTTCCGCTGGAATATTGTTTACTGCTTAAAATACAACCTAAAACGTTAAAAAACTCAATAAAGCAAATTTCATCACATTGGACCCAATTTCAGGCTTTTCGTGGGCAAAAATGTGACTTTTGGGCAAAGCCGGGCAAAACATGGGCTGTTTAACACATGGTTATTTATGACGTCATATCTCAAGGAGCGAGAAACAATTCTACCAACTTTTCTCAAGTATTTCAGGGTAAAGGCAACTCAATACCAAGTTATAGCTTCATAGCTGCTCAAGAACAGAAATTAGGATGGGGGCCAAGAAGAGCGTCCCGCGTTTTTCAAGCTCAAAAAGGTCCGCATCAGATGAGGCTAAGTACTTGTGATTTCTACAGCCAAACGCAATAACGAAGTCATTCGATATGCCTAGCCATAGGAGTTCATGCCTGCATTTTTTGGTCTTTTTTCAGACGAGCTGCTTCCAAAGATTCGCTCCGTGCGAATCCATAAGAACATTTCATTTGACACCAGGGGTAATCGAGCATCTGCTCACTAAACCAGTCTTCTCCGTTCTTCATTATCCACTCAAGTTCAATTCAATTTTGTATTTCACTGCTTTTTTTACCTCACAAGGTGTAACAGTTTCTGCGACAAATCAGTATTGATGCTTGAAGAAAACATTTCCAGATTCACGACTCAGATACTAACTGGTCACGTACCATAACAAGCATGTTTGACCAGACTTTTTAATAAAATAAAGTAACAACCGTCACGTTGGGTTGCTTTCTCAAACAAGTTTTCGACACCATGAAAGCAATCGAAAATTAAGAGTCTTCACATGAATGGATGTCCTATTATAGCAAAAGTGTGAAAGAAACTGTTGTTCCGGAAAACGGTTCTTGATAGAGAAGCAATCAATGCCAATGTAACACAGACTACACTGAGTAGGGAAATTATTTTTCTCGACACGTCTGAAAACTATACAACCAATCGCATACCCTCCCCCGCCCCCTAAAAAGAATAATCACATACCTCTTCTGTCGTAAGTAGCTCTGCTACGAGCATCTTTTTTTGAAATGGAACCTGAAAAACAAAGCAAATTTAAAAGGAGTATCAGAAATGAGAAACAGTTATCTTGGAAACAAACTTTGCTTACAAACGTATAAAATATCAAGAGAGCATGCTATCAGCACCGTGACGGTTCTCTTCATTAAAGCTTGTCGTTTAACTTTGTCATAAGTGTCGCTAAACATGAGAGTCATGAACTCATTGGAAAAAAAATGGCGTAATCAGAGAATTTCTCTTTCTTTCAAAGAGAGACCAGATTGGCTTTTCCCAGTATACAAGTACTATAACCAGTCTATCAATACTAATAAGTGAAGTAGAAATTGATGGCTATGATCCTGTCCAAAAAAAGTGATCTACCAGCATAAATGAGAAATGACAGATAATTTTGTTACATACTGTCGGATGAACCAGAACGAACACTTAAAAATTATTTAAAGGTCTCTAGTACAGCCACAAAGATTTCACATGGAAATAAAAGTAAACGAACAGAAAATAAAAGCTCAGGCGTCTGGCTCATTTTTATTTCATATAATTATGTAACTTCTTAAAATTCTAAGGCCAATTCCAGATAGAAGCATCAAGCTTGCACCACTACCGGACGGGATGGGGATGCGGATTGTGCCCACTGTCCTGAACTTATCAAATATCTCTGGAACAAAGTTGAGCAGCAAGGGAGATATTTCGGTAAAGTGAAGATTTATGATGGGCATGACATTACAAGCATCAAATATCTCTCAATTATACGCTTACCAGATGCCCTCCTGTCCCCAACATTCATGGTGTGGCTTTCATACCAGCCATCATATGCAAAGTTTATTCCATGATCAGGGAAAAGAAAAAATTCAATTCTTTACATGTATCCAAGCACGAACTTCGAAAGTATGAACTTCTTGCACGACAAAGGACTATTTCCGCATGCGCACTTACCAGTGTTATTGGTTCAAATCCAAGAAACCCTTTTCCCTTGAAGTTGAACTGCAAAGAGAAAAAAACATAAATAACAACGACGAGCTATGCTTGCATTCAATCATCGCAAATCTGGTGTGTGTAAGGTTTCTCAGGATATGCATCTGTCTGTTCAGATATTTTACGATTCAGAGACAGAATTTTGGCCTGATAAATTTGCATACAAAATGATCTCACAATGTAATTGCTCTTGGGATGACCGAATATGCCCAGCGAATGTACTTAGTTCTCTGATGTGACTAGTCTGGGACTCGGGTAGGAACTTTTGCCGAAGTATGTCTTTTTTTTTTTGTAAAAATTTTGTGCATCAGGTACAAGCATACTCGACATAATAAATAAACCATGGAGCACACAAAACATATTCAGCCACAGCAACACAAATTAAGAGCTTCTAAAATTTCGTCAAAATATCACTTAAGTGTATAGCATATCTGATGCATACCTTCAACTTCGCATCTTTAACTAGCACAAGATTTTCTAGCCGAATTCCGAAATTTTCATCCTCATAGTATCCAGGCTCGTCAGACAAGATGTTCCCAGCTTGAAGAGGTGGGTCGTCACTAAGACGGGGGCTTATACCAATGGGCCCCTCGTGAACATTCAAAAAAGCTCCCACACCGTGACCTGTGCCGTGCAAGTAATCCAGCCCACAGTCCCACAAAGATGTACGAGCAAGAACGTCTAATACATGTCCGACAATACCGTTTGGAAACACAGTTTGGGACAATTTAATATGTCCTTTCAGGACGCGAGTATAGCATTCCTGTAAAGAAAAAGAGAATAATAATCAGTATCAAAAGTAGATCAGCAGAGAAAAAATATCCCCCCCCCCCCCGAAGAAATCATCTGTTGCATCGCCGATTCAGCAAATATTGAATTCAAAGATGAGAGACAGATCTTTCCAAATAAAAGAATATAGTATCGAAATGTATATCCTGGTATCATCATTTCTTTGATGTAGTGGTTCTTATTGTTCCATGCTGTACATATATTTCGAAGAATATCTACGACGATGTGACGTGTACCAATAGGCTATTTACGTTGCTTCTATGTTGCTAGTCAATCAGAGATTTCTACATGGTATAGCATTGCTACATCAGCTTTGCAACTCTACCATGCAACCCATTCCAATTTGACAAGAAAATGAACACGCTTATCATAGGCTTCGACTACTCTGACAGTGAGATAAACGACTCCAAAGACATTAAGATCTTAAACTTTCCCGGAGACCATTTCTCCCTCAAAAAAGCTACACCGAGAGTTTCCTCAGGAAGTATTGTCTGAAGCATAGCTATACAAATAGTTCTTAAGTTTCACACCTAAAATTACGAAGATGTAAAGAAGAAGGAATCTTGACAGTTTTCTTCAAATCTTGAACACCTAGAAATGTTTTTGGCCAGGATATGGCAACGTTCACGGGAGGCAATAGTTTTCTCAGGTATGACATGGCCAAAAACCACAACTACAACTGCTATTAAGTTTCATGAACACACACACACACAAAAAAAAAAAATACAAAGACGTTGAAAAACAAAAACAAAAACGAATCTGCATATAATTTATATAAAAGACTTTTCCCAGATATATGACACATGGTCCATTTGATAAGTACCTGCTCGACAGATTCGCAAAATCTCAGAAAGATACTTTAAGTTAAATGACATTTAAGGAAAACTTGGTATATGATTCGAAAAGAATATAAAGGGGTTGCAGATATGACCAATCAATCCTGAATTCTTGAATATATCTATGCACCTTTTCATGTTGAGTTGGAGTGCCAAAATGAACAGTCCTTGTTACATCTGTTGTGCCATCCCTTAACAAAGATAGATACAAATGAAACAAAAAGAATATGGCTGTCCATAAAATACATAGCAAAATTTCAACATCTGGGCCACAAGCAATTCTTCACATATCATATACTCTGTTTATACAGCTTACTCCGAACACGTTCTGTTGTTGTTTCTATGACTGTCAACAGAAAACAAAACTCAAACAAGTCAAAGTGGATTCCTGGAAGTTTGATTATGGATCACTGTATCAAATCACACACAATAAGAACAATGAAATGACACATGGCTCACAAGATAACTGCGAATGCTCTCCAGTTTCACATTACATATTTCAAAACATTAGCGAACAGATTTCAAAGCATTTTTCAAAAAAAACTCGAATGGCCACTTTTGGTAGAAAAAGCAGCCACACCCAGTTTGAAAAAGAGCTTTACTACAATATGACACACGATAAAACTACAATTTCTATCAATTTTCACCCCCCCCCCAAAAAAAAATAGAAAAAAATATCGAACAGATCTTGAAATAGTTACAACAAAAAGCAATTTTGTGATATCTAAAAGGAAAAATTCCGATTTCATCCCATTGTTTGATCATGGCTCAATGCCTTCGTGCAAAAGTTTAGAAAAATCCATAGCGCTAACCCACGAAAAAACTTGTTGATACACGGACAGAAGGACAGGCAGATTGTCATGTTACATGACTATCCCCATAAATCGGGAGTCCAACAATGGCCGATGGACGAAATCACGTGGACCCCATATTTGCCATTAGCTGCTACCATCTTGCCACTAACTATGGATGATGTCAATGGGGCACATAATCTTTATCACAAATTATTCAAAATTAATAGCTGTGAAAGACTCACTCTTTCATTACATCACAAAGCCCCATGATATGTTAAAGATTCACTTGATTAAACTAGGGTAACTAAGGAAATCTCGATGCTTAGCAACGTGCTTCGGTGAGATCAGGGGCATTTTAATATCGTCGGTCAGATCCTCTGAGAAATCAACAAGGTAGCCGCTGGACTTTGAGAGTGAATGTCTGCAGAACTGCACACGCTTGCTTCATGAAATAGGAACTGAATGACATGTTCCATTAAGCGTTATCATCCGTTAAAATTTCATTTTTGACCCAAGTTCCTCTTAGAATGTAATGTTGGATAGTTAAAAAATATAATGGTTGGTATAGGTGTTACTACATCGCGATATTCTTCTAGTCAAATACTTGCGCAATAATGCAGGAGAGATGGAACAAGTGCACAGGGCAGGGGTACAATGAAAAGCATAAATGGGGATTGTTGCCGGGGTAAAAGTTGTCTGCGCACTATGACAAACGCCAGCATGAATAGAGTAAAGAACTCACCAAGGCCACTTAAAATTGAGGGCTGAAATAAAAAAAGAGATGGCAACAAAGTTCAGTATTGGTCCAGAATATTGATCTTTTACAACAAGACAGGAAAGCGATTTCATACTAACAGTCGAAAGCGATTTCATACTAACGGGAAAGCGAGTTCACACTAACAGGAAAGCGAGTTCATACTTACAGGTACTGGCCACCAGAATCCACCAAGTATATTTCATCTGGACTCAACTGCCGTGCAGTCTCCACCGATGGTCTACAATAAAATACTGCACAGTCGAAAAGTGACAACAGCCTTGAAGCATCACCAAAAAATGAAAGCTGAATAGAGAAGACCCATACAAAACAAATACAATAAATGTACAACAAAGATATCCAAGCAATAGAGCCAAAGCTTGTAATACAAATCTGCAAGCCGCAGATACATTAAACATGAAAACATGAAGGAATCATCCTTCACTGTGAAAACTTTTTATCTTTTTGTTTTCATTGCCAAAAAGAGAGGTACCCAGAGTTCACTGCACTATCTCTCAGTTAATGATATGCCATAGATTTTATCAGATCAAGGTCGAGTTTCGTGTTCTCAAAATGGGAGCCAAGCAGAGCCTACATTTTTTTTATATACAAACAACGCTGAAATTAAAAGACCGCCACGAAAAAATCTCAAAATTTAAACAGCTGCTAAACAACTGAGGTGGGGCGAATTTAACTTCAACAACTAAACAACTCCATCTGAATGCAAAGATTTTGTAAAAGCGTTTAATGAACTCCAAAAGAAGAGCACAATATTATCTCCACTTTCATTGTCAGCATCTATTGTGGCCATAACAATTAGCTGCTAATAAATATCTGAGGTAGGACTGGATCTGCTGTACAACTGAGTCATCTCTTACAGGCGATAAATTTAAACAACTGTCAAACAACTTTTGGGGTGATTTTTAGTGATTAGTTAAACAACATTTTGAGGCGAAATTAAAAATCTGGGTTGTTTATAAAAAAAATGTGTAGTCTTGGTAAGTCGCTACAAGCGAAGGTCCCACCAAAGCAAATATAATGCATCGCAACACCATCGAACAATAAACCCTATTTAATACGTTCCCTTTGTCTATAAATGTGCAAGTCAAAAAGCGTAGCAAGCTATAACACTAGCATAAAAGGGGACATACGATCTTCGAGTAAATTTTACTAAGTGCCTATGTTTGTCGTGTAAATTTAACCGAGAGTTTACAACACATGAAACAGACCTGTAATGAATGACAGCAGCATTCGGTCCGCCAGAAGAGATTGTAGGAAAACTCAGACTGACAAACTTTTCTTGTTCACTATAATAAAAATACACATAGCGGCTGTGCATCAAAACATATGTTGATAACCACTCTAACATTCGGACTATAAAAGAGAGAACTGGGTAAGACAAGCAATAGGTTTTTCAATCATTTATAACGATCAAAATAGACGTGATGGGCGTCATTTACAGGCAGATTATCGAAAACATTAAATCCAGATCAGGGGTTTCTGAGACAAGGGTTCTTAGCATTTCAAGACCAGCCTCAAATACAGTAACTCTTTTCATAAAAACCAGCATAACAATACAAGTCACTAGGTATACTAGAAGGTTCCCACAAATTCAACCAAAGATCCTTGTGCCGAGCAAAAGAACAATAACAGGTGACATGCGGCCTAAAAAAACTGGCAATATCATAACCAACAATGATTAAAAATGATCATATCCAACAATCTAAAACTGACCACCTTGGTCAAAAATGATCCCGGATAAGACCAACAAGAGCTTCTTAGATATGACACATGATCCATCAACAGATTGCTATACATTTCCAACCAAAATGAGAAAAGAAAACCCCGAATACCAATATAATGGAAATGTTGGGACAAAACGTAGCTACGCCCAAGACAAGAGAGTTTTATCAGATATGACAAACAGTCCATATCAAAACTACTAATAGTGTTACGTCTCCCCCAGTGATGCTTAGAAACATCTCTCAAAATATTACCAAAAAAATCCCAGAAAAATGACCGTTTTGACAGTTGGTCTATAGTGATAACTTCGAATGATAACATCTTGATTTTCGCACGATAATGTGAAAATACAATAAACAGACTTGAAAAAATTTTTGAAAATTGGCCAGATTGAGAAAAGAAAACAATCCCCCCCCCCCCTCCCCCCCCCCCCCCCCCCCCCCGCGAACAAGAACTGCTATCTCAGATGTGACACATGATCAATGACATACCTATAATTGTTATTACATTTCATACCAAATTAGAGCAAGATAATTATGAACGGGATTTCAAACTATTTCCAAAAAACAAATTATAAACTGGATTTCCAACCATTTCCCCAAAATCCTAAAATGGGACATAAAGACAATTACCCAAGAGCTGATCCAGAGCAGGAACACTACAGTTTCACATCAAAAAAATGGTTATCCAGGATAAAGCCTTTATAACAGACAGACAGATGGACGAAAGGACGGAGACAGATCTCATATTACTTTATTCGGAGAAACGTTCGCGAGAAACACTTTCGTGAATTTCGTGAATTTGACCCTATTCGCGAAAGTTTATCTCGCGAAAATGTTTAGAAACGTCCACATGCCAAACTTTATCTCACAATGTTTTTCCAGAACACGTCTTCACGAAAGTTTACTCAGTTAATGTTCATTTTAGGTGGGGTTAGGGGAGGTTTAAGACCTTGCGAACTCGCAAAATACTTTCTTTTCGTGAAAGTTTATCTCGCAAATTTCTTGAGATTTGATAAGTCTATCCAAATAATTTCATGAGTTTTCGACCTTGCGAAAGTTTCTTCGAATAAAATATAGGGCTCTTCCACTAAAAGCAAGAGACCAAAATGTGTAAAGTAATCAAGGTTCGTTCCTAGTGCACTATACATACAACCAGTGCTACAGTATTTGATTAGTGAAACATAGAGAAATAGTGGAGTATCAAATGGTACACAAGGACATATACAACATTATATGAGAATTACCTCCGCAGAGCATCCAGCTTATCAGCAGCAGTGCATTCTGTGAGATGGCCTTTATGGATCTGAAATCCGAATAAAAACATTGATATTAACATGAAGCAGATAGTAGAGGAAGGAATAAAAATTCACACATTTTCTGATCAAATTTGTTACCACAAACAGCACCAAATATGGATGCGAAGAAGTATTGCCAACTACGCAAGTACCGACATACAATAGAGCCCTGTCACTAGAAAAATTACTGATGGGTCATCATGCATAATCATTTGGCTCGTAAACAGAGAACTCTGTACAGATGATAACAGGAACAGTTCTCAAAGCAGATAGCAATAGTGCTGATACAAAGTTTTGTTTCTCAAGTACAATATGTTCCCTCCCTACCAATGCAAGACCTTTCAATCAAATTCAGCAGTTGCGATAGCAAATAAAGAATGATGAAGTCTAACCTTCATACACGTGAAAATTCCGAAACACATTCTACAAGGCAGTGATAAATTTGGTTTCTGGATGGTCAATGGGGATTCTGCAGGGATAAAAGTAGGAGAAACGCCGGCCCTAGTTCTGTGTTTTCGGAATGAAATGCAGGTCTAACGCTTATAGAAAACCTCTAACACCGGCCCTTCACGCCGGTAGCCAAAAATTAAAACCATGCAGACATTAAAAGGGCCTACAACCTAATACCGTTAGTCAGATATGGGGCAACAAAACTGCAGAATATTTGCCACCTTTCCTAGAAGAACTAAAGGAATGCCGGTGAAAAAACAAGTCACAGAACTAGTGGACTCCCGCAAAGATAAGTCAGAATCAGAGAAAACAATATGAGATACCATAAGATTCGCACCACCACATGACAAAAAAAGCTGATGAAATGTTCCGCAAATATTGTGAAAAAATCCTGAAAATAGCTACTATTGACATAAACTGCAACATGCATGCTGAACCACATATTCCCAAGATATCCGGCAGGCATGGGTCATAACATACAGTAAGTTCTGTTGCCCCTGAGAATCGCACCAAAAATGACAAAAAGTGGATAAATCATTTAGCTGTGACATATCTTGAAAAAAACTGAAAATCACCATTTCAGACCAAAATTGCCACCCGCAAGACGAAAGAGGTTTTCCTCAAACACGGCACTTGATTCATAACATACGCAGACTTGCTTCTAAAAATTACACCAAAAATGACAAAAAAAGGATAAACCATTTATGAATATTCGAAAAAAAGCCCCATAAATTACAACCAGCACGCCTAATGAGATTTTCCCCCAATACGGCATATGGTTCATAACCTACACAGAGAGGCCCCTATGAATCACACCAAAAATGACAATAACGGATGAATCGTTCATGAGACATATTTGGAAAAAAGCCTGAAAATCGTCATTTTTGGATGTGAATAACCATCTGCAATCCAAACGAGATTTTCCAGAGACATGGCACATGGTTCATAACATGCGTAGAGTTGCTCCTAATATTTACACCAAAAATGACAATGAGCACTCTAAGCGTTCGGCACATATTTGCAAAAAACCATGAAAATCGCCATTTTTGGTTGTAAATCGCAACCCGAAAGCCAAACACGATTTTCTGGAGACATGGCAAAAGGTTCATTATATGCGTAGAGTTGCCCCTAACGTTAACACCAAAAATCAATCGGATGTTTTTGACATATCTGGAAAAAGCCATGAAAAACGCCATTTTTGGACGCATAGAAATTGCCATCTGCAAGCCGAACGACAGCTTTCCCAGATGTGACATGTGGTCCACAGCATCAATGCTACTGCCCTGTAGTTTCACTCCAAAAACCAAAAAAAGATTGGACAGCTTTTGAAATAGTTTTACAAAGCCTAAAAATGGTCATTTTGGTGCATAAATTCCCACCTGCAAGCTGAACAAAAAATTTTTCAAAATTCTGCCTCCATCACTTTCCCTAAATTACTGATTGCCACCTTCACACCAAATTTGAAAAAAAATTCATGGAGCGGTTATCCAGGAAAATGTGTTGGTGATGGACACAAGGACGGCCAGATCTCATTTTATACAGGACTCTTCCGCTAAAGCGGTGTCCGAAAAAACAAGACACGGGTAAGATATCTACACATTGAAAAACTTCACAGGACAACA
>JAOBRC010902002.1:0-16651 GCA_027575255.1 Scolionema suvaense | reverse complement strand
CTAAAGTTCGATCGTCACGTTGAGATTGTGACGTTACAGTGACGTCAAATTGACTTCTTTTCCTATTTTGTAAGAAATGAAACATGGGACACCAAAATGTGGACGTAACGTATTGCCCATGGTCGAGATTTATGCCTTTGCCCGGTCCACATTCATTTCTCTGTATTTCTAGAGCCTCTCAAACCTTCGAAATTTCGCACAGAGTTAATCTTTGAATATAATAGAGTGTATCTTCATAAACAGATGTTATTTATTAATTTATAATTGCTCACTCATAAACGATGTCTACTTTGAGAGATAAGATAATATATTTTCAGATGCACCAATCATACTTTCAATCTATATAAGGACGAGGACAAACCTGTCTCCACTTTGGTAAAGCTGTCATTGCTGATATCATTGAAGAATAGGATGCAACAGATGCTTGCGAAGAGCTCCGAGCATACATTTTCTTATCGGCATCAGCACTGAGATGCCAGTCAAGACCATCGAATGATAATGTAACATTGCTTTTACTGCTGCTCGACGATTTTGTTGGCCGTAGAGGGTTCTTTTGCCCATCAAGAAAATCTTTAGCATCCAACGAAAATGAACGTGATTTAGTCACGTCTGTTCGACATGTCACAATCTTAGAACGTACAAATGCAACATGGTCCTCTGGAGACACTTCATCAGGTTCTTCGGGTGTACCTGACAAAGGCTCTGAAGGGGTCACTTCAATTGTCCAACTACCAGGTCTCGCATCTGGGTTCATACTACTACTTCTCCTGCGCTGAGCAATATCCCCCGATTCCGCCACGTTCTTGACAGCGGAGTCTACGAAGCTGTGCATGGCAGCGTCTACCGGCTGGAGGTTAATAGTGGGAGTTAGTGGTGGGGCATCATCGGTACTGATTTCAACTGGTGGGGACTCTTCCTCATCATTGGAACTGCTGCTTGCTGAATGAATCGAAGGGCTCGATGAAGACGAGGACAACTCTCCTTCCCTAGAAGCATCGGAATTAAATTCACTTTTAAAGTCCATGGCAGACATTACATCTGATATACTTCTCGTGCGAACATATTCAATGATGGGTGGTATGAACATGCCATCAATTGGAGAACCAAGTTCTTCTCGAAGCTCACTATCTGTTAAGCTACTGGCATTGGAATACGTCCTGCTTGCAGAAGTCTCGCAATTGCGATTGAAGTCATGAGCAGATTTCTCCGAAAAAACACTCATGTTTAGATCAGCACTTGAAGCTGTAATGTCCCCACCATCTTTGTCAAAAGGAATACTGGGAGTAATTGGAGCAGACACACTGCGTCTTGTGCCATCAGGTAAAGTAATGAACTGACTCATTTCCGATTGCTCGCTAATCACAGAGAGACGCTTTGCTTTTGGAGGGGAGGGTAACAGCTTTGACTGGTTTGGATCCTCAAGACAGTTCTCATCAAGCTCGTCCCCAGGCTCATAATCACTTTCTTCATCGTCATCATCATCTTCTGCGTTTTCCTCTTCTTCTAAATTGTCTAGTCGTTCAGGTGTCTCACACTTTGCGTCAGGCGTTGAATTGCTATTGGAAAAGCTTGGTCGGTGATCATCTAAAACAACAAGTTAGGAACAAGTTCTTAACCCAAGTTGCTGAGGGGAGGAGGGAGGGAAATCGCTTCACAAAGAGGTTTTTCACAAACATCTTCAGAATACTTCCTCTGCAAATACTGAAACTTGGCGACTTTTGATATTAATTATTATCCATTTTCACTGCAATTTTCGGCTTGATAGGGTAAACGGTTCATAAGATATCAGAATTTGTAGAACGGCAATTGGAGAGTAAATTCTACAAATTTGGCAGATAATTGGATAAAACAAAAAAATCAAGGACTGCGAACATGTTTTTACAAGCTAAATACATCACTCACATCAATTGGTACGTTTTCGCTAAATCAGCATAAATTTTCGAGGATTTTGAAATTTTACATACTTAGAGCCCAAATTCCCAGGCATCTTTAATTATGATGCCATCAGTGCTAATTATGTGGAAAATTTTAAAACTTTAATAGTTGTTCTAATATTACCTACAAACCATTTGCATGTAGGTGTTGCCCTTCCCGAGACTAGTTTAGGGGTCTTTTTTGCCCCCGCCACAGCAACTAGGATGCGTGAAGACCACTAAGCAACTGGGATTAAAGAAATTCATCCAACAGTGAATATTAAACAGAACAAAAGATGATTATAACCCATACTCCTCCCAGGTTTGGGAAGGCCCAAATCGCCAGAGCTTAATAAGGTTTAAAAAAAGCTGTATAAGATTCCACTAATTCACTTTTTATGTTCATTTGATACGTACCAGGTCCAAGCCATTGGAGGAAACCCGGAGCTAAAATTTGTACCAACAGCAAAACGTTTTCTACCAACCAAGGCCATAAGTGTATAAACTTGATGCCATGAGCTTATCCTTCCTAGAAAATCTAACTACCTCAATTTCTATAATCAACTTTAGAATGTAAGTAACTTTATCACAAAATACCATTGGCTTTTCTTTATCTGTATTTTTATGTAAATCACACGGGTATTGTTATCGCAAAACAAAATAACCAAGGCTGTTTAGGATTTACTTTACTTAGGCCACCAAAATTAGAACCTTCATCTAAAAGGAATCTCCATAGGACAATGCACAACTATCACCTGTAAAAAATGCTGAAGAGGCAACATGCGCACAGCTCTGCTAAAGAGAAAAATTAAAAATAGAGAAGTCAGTAAACAAAAAAAATCAAGAGACCACTTTGATCATAAACAACAAATGGAAACAAACTGCATACTCATAGCTGGCCATGCAAAGCACAACATTGCCTACCAAGAAAACTCAATTCAGCTTGTTCAGCTTCCAGATTTAGTTTCTTGTTCTTGATGAGAATCTTGTAGAGAAGTTGGGCTGGAGATGGAAGCGGCACACCTTCTTCTAGCTGTAGAAAGAGAGAAGACAAGGGTGTTGTGAACAGTATGCTAAGCATACAAAGTCTACACAAAACACTATAGTAATGATGATTGATCTTCAGACAAATTTGTAGCAACACTTAGAGTAGTTCTTTCGATAACAACTATCAAGAACTGAGTGCTGACTATAGGATTATTTCTATAAAAAGTGGGATGCAAGCATCAAATGTGGATTTCTACAGTACAGTCAGCTCTTGTCCACACACCATCCTAATTCAAATTTGTTTTTCTAATG
Organism: Scolionema suvaense; assembly: GCA_027575255.1. Lineage (NCBI taxonomy): Eukaryota > Metazoa > Cnidaria > Hydrozoa > Limnomedusae > Olindiidae > Scolionema > Scolionema suvaense. The sequence goes on along the minus strand of JAOBRC010902002.1, from coordinate 13,439 downwards.
TGGTTACTGTCCGTAATATTCAAATGAAAGATTAAGTGGACTATCTTCCTATGAAATCAAATAGTTCCAGTGATACTATCTATTTTAAAGTCAATTCTTTAAGCTCTCTTCAAGTCTCACTTTAAGCTTCAAGCTATGAAATTGCTTGAGTTGCACCAGTTTCTTGGTCTAAAAGTTGTTAAAAAAAGACAAAAGAAAAATAACATTTTTATTCATGAAGAACACCTTCTCCTTCTGCATACAGACTAGTTTTTAAACTCACATTATTTAGTGTTTTGTTTTGTTTTACGTTGAAAACACCAACTAAATACCACAAAGTCTAATTGATACAGCAGTCCGATAATAGCCACTGAATTCTATAGGATGCAATCATTCAGAAAAAGCACAGAACGTTGAGGTGCAATGAATTTTTTCATCACATATCAGGGTTTTTTCTAGCCACTTTCTTAGGTCTGGTTAATAGGATGTAAGAAGTTCAATTTACTAAAAACTCAATTTTCTAACAAAGCAATTTTCAGTTTATATTCACCAGTTTAAACAATTTCATATGGAATTATAACATGACTGGACAGAGACATTTCAATGTGAAGTGTATACATGCTTGAAAAATACTTCCTTAAGACTTAGGGCCTCTTCCATCAAGTATATTCGCATTATTTGTACAAAATGCTGTCTACATTCTTCTATATTCAACAAAAGTACGCCAAATTTAAAAATTGAGTTGTGAAAACTCAATTTTTTTTTGTAAAAACCGGCCTTAAGCAGTGGCTAGAAAAAACCCTGCATATGAACCACAAGACTGAATTGATCAATGAAGTTCTTCTTCATTGGAGCACTCATTAAATTGAATCCAGTCTTGAAATCCAACATCCCAACAAACAAAACTCACATTCGAACCAATACATTGCATATAAGAGATATACCATAAGCTCTCTATGGAAAGAACCAGGATCAAAATCTTGAAAAATAAAACAACCCTCATACCGGGTGGCTTTCTAGTGGTGATCCTAGAAGACATTCCCCAAATATTTCTATGCAATATTTCGCCATCACTCTCTGCTGATAACGGCTGAAAATATGAAAATATGAAAGTACTACGTTAACAATAACTGCATGAATAATTTGGTTATGATGATGTCTAAAATAAAAAGATTTCCTAGGGTTATAATTGAGCATTTGAGCAAGACTGCTATCTCAATAAAAATCAACACTATTGTTCAGTAGATTCTTGAAAAGTTGTCACTTTCAAACAATAAAAAATGAAGTTGCCACAAACTAAATGATGTAACCTGATGAGTGGTATTTAATGTAAAACTAAAGCATAGGCTTACATCACTTCACAAGAATTGCTAGAAGGAAGAATGCTTTCAGAAGTATTCACAAACAGCTTCCGAGAAAGAAAAAAACAAAACTTCGACTTTGGAGAATATGGCCAAACAGCACATACCTGCAATGGTTCTCGAAGGAAAGAATGACGGGAAACGGAGAGGTGACGAAAGCCGTTTCGTTTATAGCATGAATCACATCCTAAAACGCAGAGCAATATTCCCGATTCAAAACACAATTGGTAGATTCCTTGTATGTCTGTATGAATTTAAGCAGCACGAATTTGCTTCCCCATTACCGATACTTAAATAGATGATTGGGTTCAGAGGAAAGAGACATTTTAAATGGGAATCATGAGCCAGCTGAGACAAGCAACAAAAAGAGATAGAAGACCAACATAGATTCACAGCACAGCCTGAAAGAAAGCACGTTATGGCTTATTTTCAATTCTTATGTGTCACCCCCTGCAACTATGCCCTTGGACCATCACATATTCCATATAAGTTGTAAAATTTTCACAGTTTTCACTGTGGGTTTAAAATATCTCCAAGTCAAACAAACAAGTGAATTTACTCACTTTGAGCCTTGCTAAAATCTACCAGATCAAGCAATCTAGTCTACACTTGGCACCTTATCTACTCTGTATTTGTATATAGATACACAGCATACAAGACACTGTTTTGAATTCATTTTGAACCAGCTAATTCCATACCAAACTTTCAAACTCTACCAAAATTTTGCTTGCTCCTCCATCTCTGCTGGAACAAAGAAGCGTCATAAATCTTCAACTTTTCCCATTCCCCGACCTCTGCTAACCCGGGAAGGTACATTCGTGCTATGATCTCACCTCAAATTAACCCTAGTCTATGTGGGGGGGGGGGGGGGGGTTTTTGACCTCCCTAGAGTTTTAAAAAAATGTATCCCAAGTAAGGGAACCCCACAACTTGCTTCTTTCACGCTTTCAGTCATCAGAGATAAGGCATGTCCGGGCCAAATTTTGTTCAATAAGGTCCACCGGTTCCAGAGATATTAGACTTTGTCACATGACATATGATTGATTTTCAGTGTTTTAACTACATAAAATCCCGAAAACGGCTGAAAAGCAAAAACGTGGGGGCACTTTAGGCTACTTTTAGTCAATTAAGGTCCACTGGAATGTGAAACAAGCAAATTCGCGGAATCAATCCCCTATATGTACAAAGGACAAAAAGACTCAAAACGTAATAGGGTAATATGTGACTGATATTTACTACTACAAAAGGGCAGTATCAGATAGGCGTCTCAAATAAATGTTAATATTTCCAGCAAAATTACTTCTATTCAACAGAAAAACAATCGCAATATTGGCCACATACTTTATCTATAATTCAATCTTCATTCGACATACATGTTTTTTTTTCGGCAAATTAAAATCATAAGGGTTTGACCAGCATATGAATTTAGGGGCGGATAATGAAATTCAAGAACTGAGCATCAAGATGAATATATCTTTCTTTTAGTATTGCCTATGGTCGAAATAATTTAGATTTAGAGCCTTAGTGGCAGAACTGTTACTTAGCACAATACAGCTTTAATATAAACTTAAAATTTTAATTTTTAAAGCATCTATTAGATCCTGCCCCGTTGTCCCATTAGAACATTAAGGAGCGTCTAAATTATAGGACGGTGCCCTTCCTAAAAATTTCCAAAATGTACCATTTTCAATTGAACCCAAAACTGTGGCCAAGCCCTAAAATCATGTAGTAGCCTTTAACAAATTACTTTGTTTTGTATTGTATAGTAGCCAATATAATATGTCCACAACTGCTCCAGGGCAAGGATAAACACATTTCAACAACTTAAAGATTCATCTTACATGTCAATTCTTTGTTGCGCCATTCTTAAAGAGATGGTCTTTCGTTATCAAATGCTGTAACTAGCAGTATCTGCAGAGCTGTCAAGCATGAACAACATAAAACACTTTACTTTGCCTTCTTTCCTAATTAATCACACGTATCTTCCCTTTATCACTCAGGCGCACAAACATCCTGCCATGCTGATTGTGTGGATCTGTATGGGGCTCACAGATAAAATCCGTCTATAAAGAATTTCAATTGAAAATGATTGAGTAGTGATTCGCTTTTAGGTCCTAACAAAAAGAATGCAAAATCTTTACCTCGATACAAAATTCTGACCAACCTAAACGGCAATATAGTAAAACATGCGGTCAACACAACTTACTCGAAAATTGATATTCGTACACATGGCTTTCCCGTGAGTAATGATTGGTTCATGGTCTGGACCATCCCAGCAATCGAGTTCTATGCATCTAAAAGAACAGCGAGTCAGAAGAATGACAAGTTAAGCAAGAAAAGAAAAATGATTTATCACTCTGCAGAGAAATAATGAATCATCACCTACGTATTCTGCCCTCTACTTAACTATTCTGTCAAATGACTTTGGGACCGCTCTTTTCTAAAAAAAACACATCAAACAAAAAAAAATTCACTTGAAAAAGAGAAGCAAAAAATGTTTATCGACAATTTGAGAGAAAAAGGAGGACAAACCAAAGCTCGCACAAATTTCTGCTCAGATCTCAAAATAAAGGCCGAATGTTGGAAATTTCGGACTGGAACTGCATTTGGTCTGATTAAACCAAACCAATAAAAGATTGAAATATCCCACAATCTTTCACCTGAGGAGCCTAATCAAACTCCTACCCAATAGCCACCACTACGAAAAATTCGTCCATTCTTGAACTTAAGTGCAAAAAACCTGCGATCTAATACACCAGGATGTATTGTCATCCTTTGTACAAAATGATGCAATCAGCACTCATCTGATGTGTAACATGATAACTTCATTGATCTCACACGTGACAGGAGAATGCAATCAACAACCAGGGTGTCAACAGTTTTTCTTCTGTTATTTGATCACAGCATAATCGAATATGAGAATAAGAAGCCATTGACAATGACATTGGGTATTCATGCTGCTCACAGGGCAAACTGCATTAGCTTAGTGTCTTTATGTTGCATGTCTTAATTTTCTCTCTGATATTTTGCAAGGTGAAGCGCTTGAACAAAAAATATAAAAGGTACTGTTTTATTGTTTAAAGCATCTCTGCTTGCAAGCAGTTGCCATTGTGTAAGAAAGTGTTCTATTCTTGGAAATATGTATTGGCAAACCAATCAAATTTGTGCAACATTTTGAAGCAAAATAACGGATATGGCTCCGGTCAACATGAGCTTCATGGACTGCAGGCAGGCTTATCAACAAGGAACCACTCGTGTATGGCTTTATGGCTGTCAGGTTTGGAGAACTAAGTTTACTGGTCCATCTCGAACGCCTGAAGGCTATACAGAAGGACTGACAGCTTAAAAATGTTCATGGTACTTGGTCACATAGCTGAATCAGGAGCTTTCAGCACCTTACACACCCCCAGCAGATATGCCTCTGCTTTGCTAGCCGATCTCGAAAAATGTCCGGTCCAAAAAATATTTCTTATTTGGATCCCTGCTACCGCCACCTTATTTGAGCCAGGAGTACAGCGCCACAATTCAAACTACTTTTCAGGAATTGATAGGCAGTAAACACTCAAATCAGCACTGGATTTCCTCAAACCTGCATGTGCTGGTTAATAGCTTGTTCCAAAGAGACATTTAAAAACCTAGAAATACAGAATGTTCCTAGACCCTATGTGAGGGTGTCCACAATGAATCCCGCAATTATACTTGTTACGCCGCACTGTGACAACCAGAGGAAAATTGAAGATATCTGTAACAACACAAACATTGATGTGGCATGTAATTATGCGCTTCCAGAATGTACAAAGCACCACTTACACTGGGCTATTTCACACATTATAAGAGTCATCTTATCACGAAGTGGCTATTATGGTGCACAGTGCAACCAGACCAAAATAGTCCACCAGATTTTCAGTAATTCATGGTACATTGTCGGCCATATGAGATTAAACTAGTAATCGTGACGGGCTCAATATAGCTCTAACAAACATGTCATTGACTGAGCCAAGACTAAAAGTTAAAATTTGAGGCAACGGCTCCTAGAATCGTAGAATGATAATAATAATAATAATTATAAAAAACCCCGCAAGTGATGCTTCTCTGTACCTGCATCCTGATATTAAAACTTGACGATACATCTCCACAGAGGACTTCCCTCCAAACTGCCGCCCTAATAGAACAGATAAACAAAATCATCCAGTACACAAAAGATGCAACATTAGAACATCAAAACACAGTAGGTTCTTAATGCAACAGTGACAATAATTACAATGAGGAAAAAGGCAACAGAGTCAACAGACTCGGAAGGCCAAGGAAGGTTGAAAATTACTGAAATAGGTTAAAATGCACATAGGGCAAAACTTGCTCCAAATAATACTGTTTCTGGTGGTGACTGAGAGGGTAGTCATATTTGTCGGTCAACAGTGACATTCAGACATTAAAAGCCATATGGGCTATCCCCAGCAAGCATTGGGAAAAGTTTCACATCCAGAACTATAATAGATACTAGCATCAAATTTCTTTTAAATGCAAGATGGATTAATAAGGGAAAGTCAACCAAACAGTCTTTCACCAGGAGGGGGCAGGGGGGGGGATTGGACACGGCCCACACACTCATACTCAGCCTGACAACTTAAACCCCCAAAACATTAAATTCTGTTTTCATAATGATAAAGATATAGAAAGAGAACAGGAAATCCACATTATCCAATTTTAGTTTCAGCTGTTACAAGCTTTTCATGCTTCCTATTGAGCTTTAAGGAATTGGTGAAACAGAAGAGATGTCACTGAAAAATTCATAATAGTAACACAGCGGTGTAAGATAATGGGTGGCCCAATAAGTAGGACCGCAAATGAACACCAACACTGTTTACTCACACAGGCTAATTGATAAAACCCCAAAGATGCTATAAAGAACTCCAGATTAGATATTTCTAGCCCAGGCATAGCACCAGAAATCTGGTAACTAAGCTGCCTGAAGGACACACTCCAGGGAAGGTCATGTTTCACTGCTGCACATATTAACAGCAAACATGAGAAATACAACAATAATAGAACACTAATTAAGAAACTCTTTAGACTAAGGAGTAAAGCAAGACAAAAAAGAAAACTGAATTATACAAGACAGGCAGGCTCTGATAGACAAATTGATCCAGATTGGTAGAAAGAGACTTCGTGTTGGCTAAATTGATATCGTGCAGTCAATTCAACACCATCCTATGGCTACAGCATCAATAGCGTTGGCCAGAAAATTTCAGGATACCGTATATGCTGCATATATAAAAGGAAAAAACGAAATTTCTATCAACCAACTAACGAGTAGAAGATATAGACACCAATTTAGGGCCACTTCTGTGAGAGCTCCATCCTTTTACAAAAAGGATGCAGACTATAATATCAAACACTCAATAGCAAAATATTAGTTGCTAAAACAAATGCTCTTGGGAGCACGTGCTCACAGGAAAAAACGCTTTTAAATACTGATGGCTTATCTTCATTCTTATTTTATCCGCTACTCTCGCTTGGAATGAAGTTTTGTCACGTAAGCCTCCTGATGGGTCATTTTTAAACTTAGCTGTCTGATTTTATTTTGGAGGTCTTTCAAATTTCAAGACTAGGCAGATTTTATTCAATGGCAGCTGCTCTTGCTCCCTAAAAGGCATTAACTGATAGTGGGCTTGCATAAGTTGCAACAATAATATGCCTAAAACCAATTTACACCAAAAATAAGACATTGCAGTCGTAATCCCTTCAAACAGACAGGGAGCAACAATTTAAAACCTCATACAAAAGCAGCCCATGTTTTGCTAATGTTTAATTGATGAGCGCTTGATTCAGTGATTATACAGACATTTTTCGATATTTTTGAGCAGGAGTTCCAGCTAGAGCAAGAGTTTCTATGTCTGCAGACAGAATTAAGACAAACCAATCTTAAATATCTACACCTTAAAATAACTTTTTTTTATCATCCTGTCAATAATGTGTGGTGGCCAACCCGCCAGCCAGACTAAATTAGGCAAAATCCCAACTCTAAGCTTCCCAAGATCACATGACTAGCTACATATAATAAAGAGGTTGCTAGCCAGCATCAGAGACATTCAGCAACTTAAACATAAATTTGCCCATTTTTTTCCTTGCAGGCCACTCACTTTTTTGACAAATTACCACTGCTTTTGATGCCCTGCCGCAAACACAAAATGAAGTCAAGGGCGTAGCAAGTGATTGGTTAATTAAGACTGTTAGTTAGATTAGCCTTGTGCATGGACTCATGCCCACAGATCAACGAACGTACCATGACCAGGCACCCTCCACTAGTAACTACCACATTCTTAGAGCCAGGACCCAAAAATCTTTGGCAAACTAGCTAGCCCAAGCCACGGAGTATCTTCAGGTACTATACGTATTATAGCATGAGTAATGAACAGAAACTTACTCGGCCAAAGAGGTCATTGATGTATGATCAGAATTTTATGTTCCTGCAAGAATTTTCATTTTGAGTTGACCTATGTAGAGTTGTGGTCTCACTGATTTATCAATAAGAGCTAGCGGATGTCTTAAATTTTCTATTGAAAAAACCATACATTAAAGGGGAACTAAGGCCAAAAATGAAATTTTGTTACGTGGCAGAGCCCAGCAAAACATGGGTTTGGGTTTTCTTTCATGATTAAAGCTTGTGTAGTTTTCTTGATGATGTTGTACGGGTACATTACTAAGCATCGCCATTTCCTTTGTTACCCAATGGCTAAGCTTATTTTTTCCAATGGACCTGCTACATCATCAACCTCTGTAAAAAAAAATGGAAGAGTGATTTCTTCACCAAATTTTAACCTTGAGTATTTCGGAAATGAAGTTTGGATAGTTTGAGTTGAACCCACATGACATCACCTATAATTAGTGGCAAGATAGTAGCTACTGAACTTTAGAACTCGATATCTCCAGAACTACAGCAGTTTTAGTCATGAAATAAAAACGGTATTGTATGTTATATGTAAATGAACTCTACCATCTTCCAAAATTTCATTTTTGACCTTAGTCTCCCTTTAAAGAGCATATCAGTCAAATTTGTCCACCAGAAAATGACATGCATTGGACATTTCCTCATATTTCGTAAAAGGAGCCAGACAAATGTTCGATGTTCGGCGCTATTTGCAGAGTTGAATATCACGATTCAGATACATTCCTAGGAAAGTTTTCTAACACTGAAAAGTAACATTCTATTCCCAGATTTCAGCCCACAGGCTCAAACATAGCCTAGATGCAGTCGCATTGCATTCAATCAAAGACATGACTGGCTTAACCCTTTCACTCCCAAGAGTTTTTCCTTTAGACTCCCAAGCACTCGCAAAGCGGTGGTACAGTCAGATGCAATAATCTCAGCAATAACCGTGTTGTGTGGCACCCTCCATCTAGTGTATGGAATCTTAAGACATCTACGCAACCGGCACCAAAAACCGCATCGAGAAATGCCACCGGCTGTCGAGAAATGGCGCTTTGAAGTTCGATGACTGTCATCTCCATCGAATATCTCCATTGGGGTTTTTGGCTAATTTTGGGCTTTATTTGAGAAATTTAAATGCCTTGTATTTATTTCTAGAACTGGCTCTGTTGTGCACTTACAGCTTATGTGTCATACAATGTTTTTTAGGTCGTTTCATGGTGATCTGGTGCTTGTGCTCAAAAAAATTGAGAAAAATCTGAGAAAAAATTTTAATTTTCTTGTGAAAAGGCCTCACTTTTCTTGCTCAAAGAATTTTTTGAGTTAATCTAGTTTGCTTCTGAAACCTTTTCCAGGAAGTACAGTATCCAAGTTTAAAAGGAAAACAGTTTCATTCCTTTAGATGCATCCATTTAGATGCTGCAGCTGGAAAAATACGTGCTTTCAAAATCTGGTATTTTGTTCTCGGTAAATTTGATGGGTATCTGAGCACACGCTCCGCGGGAGCTTGGGAGTGAAAGGGTTAAAGCATAGCAGATCAGAAAAAAGTAGAGATGAAAAAATGCAGAAAATTCTTAAATCGCCTCCTACCAATCGTTTTGCACATATTTGAAGGATCGCCCACAGGACATGGTAGATGACGTGCCTATTTCAAAGTTATGTGGCAGCAAGGCCCACAACCATGCTCATTTCATGAGGAGACTTAATATATAGCAGAAGATAGCCAACTCCTCTCAGTGACATTTCAAGCAAAGGTTATAACATATTTTCGCACGAAGAAAACTGCTCAGTACTCAAGTGGTGGTTATAGGTTGACTCATTAGCATCTACATTAGCTTACTAGGAGCAGCTTGCAATACTTTTTACCAACAGGGCACTTTTCAAATCACGTAGATCACAAAGTGTGACAAAAAGAGATAAATTTTAATGAGAAGCACATGATTGTTTCTCGTGATTTTTAGGACACTGGGTGCGATATTTGTACACAAAAAGAGGCTACTAGAAGGTCCGTGCATGACATTATTAGCAATGTTCCACACTAGACTTTTGCACCTTCTCTAGTAAAAAATGGTGAATGACTTGGGGAGTAAATCAGTGGCCATCTACATCAAGTTCTAGCAGGAAAAGAGAAATTCTGGAAGATTTACAAACATATCTTGTAGGTTGGAAGGTCCCATGGAAAACAAGAAGTAGCTGTAGGATGATTAAAGAACAGCATCGTGAAAGAGCACCAATCACCGGGTAATCAACCATTAGATTGACTTGTGATGTTCTACTTCAGGTGGATGATTAAAAAGTGATGGAAGTGGCAAAATATACGGAATCCAGGTATAATTCTTCAAGACAGCATTAACTATCTTGAGAGAAGTTAAGGTTTTTGGTGTAAACGCACCTGCAAAACGAAAGTAAACTTTTCAACATGTCCAACAATATCAGAGCAGACCTAGTTAGCAACCTGAACTTCATTAAGGTCGTCAGAATAACTGATCCTTATAAAAGCACTTGCTGCAGTACAGTAAAAAAACAACAACAGCAAATCAAAACGAGCCTTCCACTAACCTGACAGATATGTGTTATGAGAGGAATCAATGAAGTAGTGGTTCAGAGGCAGATCCATGTTATGATTCAATAACATTGTTTCTGATTTCATAACCAAACTCGCTTTACTCTGCAGCAAACGGGTAAACCCTTCCATACTGAGGCGATCTATGTAGGCAAAAAAGGTAAATACATTAATACATACTTTAATCAATGCAGCTCTAGCAATCACATAATCTTCAACAAATATAATTCCTTCGACCTCTCTCACGGCAATGCACTTCTGGGATGTCAGAGTAGACTAGATCAGTTTTTACTATCATAACACCAATAGCAACAAAGGCCATAGCCTGGAGGAAGCAGGAAACGACAAGAAGAGCAGTGTAGTTTAAGCAACTTGCCTAAACCGCACAATTTCATCATGCAATTTGAGCAATGATTCACTTCCTAATGAAAAGTTCATCAAGAAGTACGATCCATACAAATGGTCCACTTCTTCAACTCGTGTGTTCATTTGTTTTAGAAAACCCATACTTGTCATCGGTGAATTTGTGTCACGCTTCTTGGATGAAGAGACATTCATTAATATATGCTGCATACTGTGCATACATGCAGTAAGTGCCTAAGAGGGAAAATTATTGAACTACTAAAACTACTCAAATAAGTGCCAATCTTTCAAACTTCAGAAACAGGCATTTGTTTGCAATTTGAATCGCTTACTAATTGACGTTGAGAAGCAGGGTGAAGCACATTCATTTTCATTGTTATTATCCAATTTGATGTTTTAAATATGCATTCCCTTCAAATAAATGACCCCTTGAATAAGTGCTCACTATGCATCCCCAAAAGCCCAGGGACGTATTTAGGTCTTACTGTAAATTGCAGTCCCTTATAGACCAGTCAATGATAACACCAAGAAACGCCGAACTGGCATTATTTTCTGACAAATCACAAGAAATGTTTCTTTGCTATTCTGGTCACGAACAGGCGAATAACTCAATAAATGCACATGGTGCAGATTGTGCAGGTCTGTTTTAACTTTCACCGACACAATTCACCTCTCATTAAGCATTGTTTCTGAATAAAGCCCAATGCTGAGAGTAAGTTACTGGATGTATGTTCCAGGACACATCAAAGTCTGCACAGGTCTTGACCACGTTTACCATATTTTACTAGCAAAATCCATTGGTGAAGATATTCAAAGTGGAATACCTAGTCATTTAAAATCATTTAAAAAAAAGAGGGAGCACCAAACACTCCATACTACTAACTAAGTAAAAAAAGCAAGAAAAGCCTAATTGATGTTCCAGAAAGATTGCCGCGCAGCATTCTACACTATTCGGAGATATTCAAGAGTTAGTGCTGCTCCGAGGCAACTTTCCAGCATTTTTGAAAATTAGGCAGAGCGGGTCAATAATCACGTACATTGTTACGAAGACAACGTGGCTTGTTGTGAACATTTCCAGCTATGTACGAGATATTCACATTCACAATTTGGTGCGCTCAGGCACAGGTCCATATGCCAATGTTTTCTAGTTATTTTCTTGCTTACATTACTGATGAAGTTGAGTCTCTTTGCCACTGTGGTTGGACAGAGAAGGAATAAAGTAAACAATGAAAGCCATTCTCATATCGGACATGTCATGCTGCAAATGTATCCTGTCAGTAGGACTGTATAGTATGGCAGCCTGCATACAGGAGAGCAAGTGGTGCCAACAAAAAATCAACATTTGAAATTCTGCAACAACCAGGCCAACATTTTAAGCATCAGTACATGGCTTAGTTATTCCAAAGTTCACCAGTAAATAAAAAGTCATGATGAAATACAAACAAAACACCGGGGTATAATGAAAGACAATGCTGAGAAAGTTAAAGGAAAACTCCACCAAAATATGAAGTGACTTTCAATTGATGTCATAATGGCCACTGATCAGTATTAGCCTTACGCTATGCTGCCACAAGCCGCTAGAATGCGCTCAACCGCACTCGCTGTACACGATATCGCTGTAAGCTATGAAAAATAAATGAATCTGATCTTATTGTTGCCCGCGTTTCGTTTAAATTAGTTCATAAATGTGTAATAAAATAATATGTATCGTGCGTGTTTCGTGAGGCAATGTCTGGAAAAAGGAAAAAAGGACGTAGTGTAACACTATTCCAGTTGAAATAAAGTAAAGGCGTATGAAAAGATGTGGATGAATAATGAGCTTTCCTTAACGTCTTGCATATGAGAGTCACTTATTTTTTTGGTGGAGTTTTCCGTTAATGTTTCATGGAGTAATATCACTCGAGAGAGCAACAGAGTTACCCATATTACAGAAAATAGAGATAGTAGGGTTACTCACGATTGGAGCTCATGTGTGACTGCTCGTATTTCGTGATCATTGCAATAGCTGCATCTCTCGAAAGGTACGGGAATAAGATCTCGTTTAAGCGAGGATCTCGTTGCTCTTTGTTTATAAACTCTAACACATAATCCAAAGAAATGTATGGCGTTCGGCCACCAGACCTTGAGAAAGGAATTCAATACCATCAGACTGATAATTTTGTTAAAGTTCCCTAAGTCCACTTATAAATATATCATGAGACATAACAAACAAGAAGGGGAAAATTCCAACTTCAGCTCTTCAACATGCAGTACTTCAACTTGGTTCCACAGCTAAGGATACAATATATCACTCTTTTTGAGCATGTTTATGGCTAAGAAGCTTGCATGTATAAAAGATCTAACTTTCCATAGTTTAACTCTTTTTTCTACTGAAACAGGCAAAGAGCTGAAGCCCGCACGTAAGGTGATGAACAAAACACACAGCAATAGTCATTAGTGACAGCACTCGAGGTAGAAAATTACACAGGGAGAAGAATAGTCTCGGGAGAGTGACTGACACTTCCACCCTCTTACAGGGTATGCAGCAGTCAATAATCTGGGTGCATCAGCCATGAAAAAGAACATACAACAGGCCGACTTATTCTCTCAAACCAAACGGGCTGTTTAGGGTTGACTGCCATAAAGTGACTTTAGAACCATGTTTTTGAAAACACTCACAACACCTTTTTAACCATGAATTTGTAGTTCGCAGGGATTTGCATACCCCCCCCCCCCTTCCCGGCAACCCCCTACTTCTGGCTATCCT
>JAOBRC010900891.1:0-16655 GCA_027575255.1 Scolionema suvaense | reverse complement strand
CCGGCCAAATACCAAATAAACCGAGACAAATATTATTTGTTGTTGTCTTTCTCTTCTCGAGAACGATTAGTCAAGAAGTTAATTGTCTTGGTCTCTCTTGAGAACTCGAGATCGAGAGAGTCTACAGGTCATACATCTTATGCATCATGTGTCTCCTGTAACTGTAACTCTAACGTCGGGTGAATCGGTACTATTGTTCGATATAGGGCACGGTAGAACTTTGCCACACACTGTAAGTATAAATTTGTTCTGAAGCTTGATCGATGCACGATAAGACAATTACACTTTTGAACATATCGTAAAATGCATGCTACGCTTCACTATCTATTATTTTTCTTAATGAAATCCTTCCCTCAAGATTCAAGTTTTACAAATTAAAAAATAATATCACTTGCTAATATCTCTTAATTCCTCGATGATGGAGGTCATGGAATCTACCATCTCTTCAATAGTGAATAAGGTTCTTTTTCTCAAATCCTCAGTCTCTATGAAGTTAGACTTAGCATGGTGAGTTTTCGGATCATTCAAACCATTCGGCGGCTGATTGTCGTTCAGTCCATTTGGTGGTTGATTGTCGTTAAGTCCATTCGGTGGTTGATTGTCGTTAAGTCCATTCGGTGGTTGATTATCGTTCAGTCCATTTGGCGGCTGATTGTCGTTCAGTCCATTCGGTGGTTGATTGTCGTTAAGTCCATTCGGTGGTTGATTGTCGTTCAGTCCATTCGGTGGTTGATTATCGTTCAGTCCATTTGGCGGCTGATTGTCGTTCAGTCCATTCGGTGGTCGATTGTCGTTCAGTCCATTCGGTGGTTGATTGTCGTTCAGTCCATTCGGTGGTTGATTGTCATTCAGTCCATTCGGTGGCTGATTGTCATTCAGTCCATTTGGTGGTTGATTGTCGTTCAGTCCATTCGGTGGCTGATTGTCGTTCAGTCCATTCGGTGGTTGATTGTCGTTCAGTCCATTTGGCGGCTGATAATCATTCAAACTGTTAAGTGGAGTGGTGGTGTCGTCCAATTCGTTTGTCAGTTTAAAATCTTCAGCCGGATTTGAAATCTTTCGAAATTTTCGCAACAAATCAGATGTTCTAGCATCATGGTGTTCGTATTGTTTATCATCATCAGCGTTAAGACTATTTCCGTATTTAAATGCATCTTTAATGACTGCATCAAGAAAATCTCGAAGCTGGCTTCTTCTTGATGTTTGTTTCAACGTTCTTCTATTGATATCTGAAACATGATGATTATAATCAGAAGGTCTCAGGACATCTGGAATTGAATCGCCTGGGCGGTAACCTTTACCTAGAAATAAGAAAACATGTGGTAAACTTTATTGATGTTCACGAACGATGACGTCATCACTGCCAACTGCTATTTTTGAGACCCAACTTAATACTATTTTGTACCTTACATATATAGGTCAATTACCATGCAAAGTTGCATGCTTACAGCTTTTTCCAAACCAAAGTTATTGAGGGGGGGGGGACAATGTGCCCCCCCAAGTCCTGAGGAGCCCTCAAAAGCCCTGTGCAAATAGAGTTAAAGGAGGAATTTAACTTCCTGGTCGACGCTTTTGTTGAGAACGGCTACAAAAATAATGAGGCACAAAAGCAAGTTTTCTCAAAAGCGAAACCTTTTCCATGGATTCCCGGATTCCCTCATTCTTTAAACGAAAGAAACAGGATGCGTACAAGCACGGTGCAAGCAGATGTGTGCAAGAATAAGTGGCCATGGGCAGGACAATTTTCAATGACATTTTGTTTCCATGATAACGCCAACATCAGGTATGCGTAGGTTCAGAGCGACTAGAATCTGTTGGAGGCGTGAACAGCTTTCGATAGGTTGACCACATCGGAGACTATGGTTATATGATATGGTATATCTATGTCAAGTAAGTCCCTATCCTATTTATTATGGTCAAGCTTAATCGAAGCTTTGTAACCACTACAGTACTTAAAAACGTAGATGTATGAAGTTCATGTATGAACTGAGTAACAAAATACTCTTCTCTCAAACAGCTTATAAATGGACCATATAGCCGACTACCCACAAATCCTGACAATGAAGAAGAAAGAAACCATCTTGTTGAAACTACCCAGCAGCCAATCTGTGATTAGAGTGCAGAGTGAGAAAGGAAACCAGCAAATCCTTAGAAACCAAATAGAAACTGCAGCCTATCGTGGTACTGCAATCTACCAAAGAATTCCGGAGCAAACATTAGACCCTAGCAACATTTTTTCGAGCTCTAAATACGCTCCTTTCTGTGATCCTAACCTGAAATCTTATGCCGTTCCTATCATGGAAGCCTAACCAGCCTGCCTCTGAGTTCGAAATGAGTTAGGAACGTTTCCTTCCCTCTACACAGTTAAGATCCTGACGCTCAGGTATAGACAGAACCACGAAACGTCTGCTATATCTCCATATTCCATTGCTTCTTGTGTAGTATAGGAAACTTCTGTTTTTCGATGAATTTTGTGCTCCAGCTTCAGACAACCTGTGTTATCATACATGAATATAAATCATTATTCCTCTTTCTCGCTAATGGCAATATTAAAAGCAGATATAGAAGTATATTGACATTATAGTCGTCACGTATAAAAAAAATAGCAGGTACCTTTTCAATTAATCTACCTGCAAAAACTGGGGAAATACATGTCACAATCACTTACAAATTGCATCAAACCTCTTACAACCAAGCAAGATCCCAAAAGTACTTCAGGAAGGAAACTAAAGCAGATTTCCAATAGTGACGTCACCCATCACCTCAATCGACCTATGTCAGTCGTACTGTTTTGACGTAAAACCTAAGCGCAAAGTTTGTTGCGCACGATTTTCACCCTCCATAACTTGAGACACTCCAAAGAGTGTAGGGTTAGTAAAAACCGACTTTTGTAAGAGTTTACTGGGATTCGATACCTTTCTCGATGCAGTGTTTTAAATCTACTCTGCTATGATCTATCTGAAGATACGGAGGATATGAAGGTGTCGCTGGAGTTACTATCATTTGACTCAATACATCATCCAAACGAATGGTTAAGGTAGCCTTCACCTTCACGTTTCATAAACATTTTGAAATGCAGAGCCTCTGCGAACACGAAATAAACTGGTATCACCCAAAAATCCCCTTTATACCTTCTTGCCTTCGAGTAAAGCCAACGGCAGAAACGAGAGTTGTTGTGAAGCGTTCGTGCCCACTTTAGTTTCTGAGCTCTCTACAGTTTCAAAAATTTGCAGAGGAAATGTTGCAGGTGAAATCAGTGAGCAAAACAGTGGACTATGCTAGCCTTTTGACCTGTGTAGCGATTTCAAGGCTAGCCATCAAGATCAAACTTAACAAATTGGTTAGGGTGAGAGATGGAGAAATATCTGCGTTACTCAGGGCACGAAATCACACGTTTTTATAATAGAAACACGTGGACGTCATCTTTGAGCTCCATATTGTAAAACGACAGCAGTGTGGGGTAGCCTGCTCACAGGTTTTTTGCTTTATGTCGGGTGTTAAAGTACGACAAAATTTGTTTGTCACCTTCGGCATTTCGTGTTTCGGTTTCAAGCAGGATACAAAATATATCCTTATAATATCAGCAACCCACCGTGATAAAATTATTTCCAAATACCTTACCAAGCATTGGCAATCCATAAACGAGACTGACTGTTGATGTAAGAACGAGCAGCAGCAGTTGGTGCCATGTATTCATCTTAACGACTGATATTGTCCAACCATCCAGAGTTCTGACTGATCAACTTGAGCGGATGCGTCTTACATAAGCAGCTAAAATCAACAGAGATTGCTAGTTGTTCCGGTATGTATACGGACTCAAACTATGATGCGTGCCATCACAGCTTAATTTATATCAGTCCCTTAAAACAAAACGTACGTAATTGGTGAACCACGAACATTTCATCCCAAATATTTATCAACGCGATCTAAAACAGCTAGTAGTGACCATTCAAATCATTCCACATTAAAATATAAAGACATTTTGGTAAGTTATAGTGGATAATGCAACCACTTTTCCATACTAGAGAGTTCTGTACACACGATTTGTGACTTGTGTTGACAATTATTTCATCCAGTCATTAAGGAAATTCATTAGAGTGGCTGTGGTAAGACGAGATGGGCACAGGTTTGTTCGAGTGCCATCACTGCTTTGAATGCAGTAAGGATGCAATCAGATCTTATCAACATAATCCTTACATGAGATACCAAAGGATTAAACAGGAAGAATCTGGCTGGCTTAAATGCAACGTCAAAATTCTTTTGCTGATTTTCAAAATATATTGAGCTCTGAATTGATAATAGGGCTCTGGTTAAAGTTCGCTCGTTTTGTACCAATCACTGCATCTCACCTGAGGTCAGTGTTGGTCCTAATTTACTGTTAAAATAAATAGGTGAAATTATTCAGAGATTACGACGCAAATAAGACCCGTCTGTAAAGCAGGTTTGGCTTTACTAATATATTGGACCATCTTTTGCGTATATGTTACCAAATACATGTCAAACATTAACCGCAAGATGCCTTGACCAAGATAAGTAAGTATGAAAAGGCATAAATGACGCACTCGCATTAGCGTTCACCACTGTTGTTCTCGGTTGAATTGGGTAATGGGTATAGCTGCCGAGAACAAAGAACCTTGGCGAAAATTGGGCTTGAAATCCAAATCGTATTGATTTAAGACCCAGTGTTAGAAAGGTCGCGTCTGCAAGTCTCCAATACTTAGCAGGCTCTGATCACACTCAAAAAAAGGCATTCCTTATAACTTGTACATATATTAGCGGTCAATGTATTGTTTTGGTGTAAAACCCACATCGCTTGCCACTTGGTTGTCGCAAAACATTATTTAGACTGCAGTAAATTCCACACAGCTTTTGACGAGTTATGCGATCTGTCATAAACGGTCGATAATTCTCCATGGAGGTTTCTGGGCATGCGCACCGCACAGTGTTTGTCGCAAAGCAGGAAAATATTGAAATCATTCGGAGAAGTTGATTTGTAACAAAAGGATAGGCGTTTAAAAATGTTCTATAAATCATTTTTACCATAAATTGCTGCACTGTGATGCCTCTGCAATGCCTATACACATTCACTAGCTATTGCGAACGTGCTGTGCTCTAAGACATGTCACATATATGCATATATAGCAGAATTTGAAAAGGAAAGCCTGTTGAAGGTTAAATATATAGGAAAATAAAAATAATTAATCGATTTTCGACTAGTAATTTCATTGGAGTCTCAAAAAGAAACTCACCCCGAATCTTGTCGGAGTTGAATTGCTGTTCACGAATCATGTCGTGAATCAGCCAGAAAAATATTTCTGGTAGCCAATTGCAGCTGCAGAACGCTGTACTTGTCCATGTTTTACTTGCTGCAGCCATAGGACGGATGTCATTAAGTGCACAGGCGTACATATGCAAGAGGTGTATACTCACCCAAATCTGACCGTCTCTCTTTTCAGGCGTCGCTGCCATTATGATTATAGCGCTGTTCATTGTCGCCTGGAGACATAAAATCAGGTTAAAATTCGCGTTCTGCAGCTGCAGTTGGCTAACAGAAATATTTTTCTGCCTGATTCACTGCATGATTCGTGAAAGGCAATTTAACGCCGACAAGATTCGGGTTGAGTTTCTTTTGAGACTGCAATGAAATTACTAATCGAAAGTCGATCAATTGTTTTGTTTTCCCATATGCATTTATATATATGTTAAAAAATGTGCGAGCAGGTTACAGATATTTATTTCTTAGAATCAACTTTGTTCGAATAGAGCACCTTACACAAATCAAGCTGCATCACTGCAGACAGTTGGCTCCAACGCAGTGTTTTGCAGAAACCGGGGTGTTATAGAGCATGCTCGTTTTGATTTAGACGTCTCAGCTGAAGAACAAAAAACGACAGACGATGCATATAACGTATTATTCAGGACTATTTCAATGATAGCCACAAGGTATTATGTTTTTGGAGTAAATCTTCGATGTAGATGTTACACGGAGGCTGCACAAGGTTGCTTGGCACAGCGTTGAGGAGTATCAATTCTTTCATAATAGATCAAAGAAGATTTATAACACAGACAGATTTAATTCAGCAAACAGGGAATCTAATGCAAAGGTGGAATAATTGCCATGCTGGCAATCTTAGCTTGCTGCATGGCTTATTGTCTATCCTATGCGTCACATATCTTTGGATTTGTGGTATGAGGGAGCTGCAGAAGACGTAGATTTCTATCTAATCAAGTGTGATTGGTGGAATTCAAGTAGTCTCATTGACAGCAACTAATCCAATAAGTTGTCGTATGGCCACGGTAAATGGTCGTCATACACACCATGTGGGTCCAACCCACAAAACATATCCGTATACTCTTGAGCGCTGCTATGTAAATACACTGTATTGATGCATACAGTAGGTGTGATCAGTTTTTTTGGCCTGAATTGCAAAAGCCAGCGTGGCATTTAGTGACAACTATTCCTAGTAGCGATAATCTCTATATCAGAAGGATTCGTCCACAACAATGCCAATAGTGTGGGCAGACACCGTGGAAGAAACATTTTAGACCAGTTTTGCAAATTAGGCTGTCAATGATCTCGCAGGTTTCTTTTCAGAAATACTCGTTATGAACGTTTGCTGTCTCACGGTTCGGTTCATCATTCACATTCAAGCAAGTATTTCGAATTAGAAACTGCTCGCTTCTTGACAATCTTGCTACTGGGAACAGCGGTCACAAAATGTCATGCCGCCTTTGGACAAAAGACAGTCTGATGACATGCAATATTCACAGGCCAACATTTCTACGAAGATCAACGCGCTATCTGGAGCCACTGTTGATCAATCTGTTTAGGTGTTTTTAATTAAGTCAAGTAGGTTAGACCAAGCATTGCTTCATGGGAATCTACATGTTTTGCAGCTCTCCTACAACAAAGAAGAGATGTACGACAGCATGCACAGCATTGATCTGCATAGCATAGAAAATAAACCATGGATCAAGTATATCCATGGTTGAAGGCATAGCAATTTCTTAAGGGGAACAATGGTCAAAAATGAAATTTTAACAGATGATAGAGCACAGAAAAACATGGGATTTCCCATCAACATCATAGCAAAGGCTTGCTTAGTTCTGTAGATATTTGCTCTCAAAGTCAAGCAGCTGCCATCTTGATTTTTCATGATGTCATCGGAGTCCGTTGCTAAGCATTGCTATTTCCTCAGTAACACAAAATCTTATGTTATTTTCTTTATTGGATCTCAAACATATTGCTTAGGTTTATGATGAAATGAAAGAAACAACCCTTTACAATAATTCAATGATGAGTATTTTGGAACAAAGTGTAGATAATTTGATTGTGACACCAGTGACATCATGCATAATTAGTGGCAAGATGGTAGCTTCTGGACTTTGGGACTAAATATCTCCGGAATTACAAAAGCTTTTCTCATGAAATAAAAACTGTGTGTCACGTTTCGTTGAGCTCTATCATCTGTTAAAATTTCATTTTTGACCATCGTTCCCTTTTACAGGTATTTTCAGTTCTGCAGGGTATACAGTTCTCATATGGTCGGCCATTTACAGCGTACCTTCAACAAAATGCTATTGACTTTTACTATGCATTGGCACTGCACATCAAAAAAGTGTGGTCACTTTGTGATAGTACTACAGGCTTTTGAACGATCCAACATATAAGTATAGATATGTAAAGTACTTATATTAAACTATAACTATGCAAAATTTTGGGCCTCCGGCACTTTCCAGTCAAAAGTTAGTAGGGGGGGGGGGTCATATTGGCAGCCCCCACGGCTGTTTAGGGTTAACTAACAGAGCCATTTCACAACTTTGTTTCATATAGTCTTAGCTGTGTTTTGTTTTCCTTGAAACAAGTACCAACACAGCTGTAATACAAGAAATATTTAGTTTCCTACCAGTTTTTTAAAAAACCAGTAAACATAAAAAGTCACTAGCCATAATTCACATGAACAGGGGCGGACCAAAGGGGAAAATGTGACTGATGCAAAGAACGTTCTCAACAGCGGAGCTCCAGCTAAAGAACTTCAGAACTGCAGGCTATAGAACTATTTTAGCACAAATTGCAAATATTCTGACCCTTCTGTTAAAAATCCCCTTTAAAATGAAAAGTTAGGCTCCTGGGTCTGACCAAAAAAATTAAAATCAACCCGTCGATCCCAAGACATATAGCAACTTCGTGTTCTAGGCTGATTAGCACACCTGCCGGAAGCACTGGAAACGCACATGGCTATTATCGCGCAAGTTGTTCTTTCATTGTGGTCTCAGCTTAGTTAATATAATGCGTTTGAGTCTGCACCGCAAGTAAATCGCCGTGCATGGTCGATGTCCCTTTCGCTCTCTGGCGTCTTTGCTTCAGGGATCTCTATGGCAAATCTGCATTGCGTCCTAGCTCTGCAACGCTGAAAATGAGCGAAGTGGACAAATTTATAAATGTCTGTTCTTCGCTCTCGACAGGGGGGCGCAGGTATCCGGAAGGCATTATTTTTTGCTATAACAGCCACCAGCAGCAAACTCTGCTTTCCCCAAAGACTACCTGAAGAATGTAGCAAGATTTACGAGAGATTCACTACAACATCTCCGTGACTCCGCGAAATCTGACTGATGCAACAGCATCAATCGCGTCACTCTGGATCCGCCCCTGATGAACATGCAGAAATTTTTTCAAATCAGAAGAAGGCACTGACAAATGAGGTGATTCATGAAAATGAATATTCGAGAACATGCATGTTTAACAGTATCTGGCTTGAACAATGCAAGTGCTAAAACGTAACAGCCATTATCTATGAGCTGGTATGCAGTGTATAAAAGTGCGGCAAGTAATGAAACAGCGTGTGCGCACACATATATCATACGTTTATTGGTGATGGACTGTGAATGATTGTTAGGATCATATATCTTCTCCGCTTTTAATGAAACAGCAGATTTTTGGTTAAGGTGATTGACTGATACATGATTGATAGACATAGGTGGCTGGGTGTGAGCCTTTGATTTGGTCTTAGCCAAAGGCTTGGACTTGACTAAGTTCCCCATACTTCTGCACTTTTGAGTATGCTTGAAGTCACTTCTCGTACCTCTTGGTAGATCCAGCTCCTGTGCAGTGATAGGAACATCGCTGATGTCATCACCAAACTACATGTAAACAAAAAGAAATCAAAAATATTTACTTCACACTACAGACATAACAATCAAAAGGATGATACAAACGAGCTATAACATAGCATTTCTTGTGACTTACATCGAAAAGTAGGCAACATGAAACTCACATCAACTTAACTTTTGACTGTGAAATATTTAAACAGAAAGGGTCCAAGATATTTACTTGGGTTTGCGTGAATCACTGTAACTACTGAATTCACAGTTTCGATGGAGAGTTTGATGTCAACCATCCGTTTCGTACTAGCCTGACCATTTCCTATGCAGAATGTGCCATATAGACATATTTCAGTGACTGGTTTTCAATAAAACTATTCACAAATCAGCACCATGCAATGCATTGTGGGATGGTCAGGGGGCATATTAAGACTAAAATGTCACAAAATGTGAATGAAGTCATTCACATTTCACAGTGCGCAGACAATTGTGTTGCTCTTCAGGCATTCAAATGATCTCCTCCAGGGATTTCAGCTATAACTATTGTATGATGAATTGTTTGATGGCCAGGGGACAAGTAAACGTAATTAACATTTGCAGGATTAATTTTTGCTGAACTAACTTTCGCGAATTTGGATACTTTTCGCAAAAACTTAGTTCCGCAAATGCAATCAAAATTCAGAAAAACAAAAAACGATCCTAGAAGAAGGAAAGACAGGCACTGTTTCAGGCCTTGCATGTTCATCAACACTTTTCCTAATAACCCATTCACAAAAATCTATTCCGCAAAATCCATCAATGCATGGGATTCGCAAAAATTAGTTCCGCAAAATATTTCAGATTTGTTCCATCTATCGCAAAAAATAGTTCTGCAAAAATTAATCCCGCAAAAATTAATTACCTTAGGGTAGTTATAGCATGCCTAATGATGATTTACAAAACGTCTACTGACTTGCATCCATCATTTTCGCCTTGTTCGTGAAATATGATTTTAAGTTTTCTCTTGAAGGAGAAGGAGCAAAGATTTGGTTCCAAGAGGATTGTGAGTACCCAATAGCTGGCAAAGCTTGTCAAATATTTTGTTTAGATTGGGTACTGTTCAGAGAATGATTGTACAGTAAACCAATTCAAAGGGGAAGTCAGCAGCTCTGAGAAAACTGCCACTTGAATAATTTCAAATAACTGCGCACAGAAACAACTTTCATAGAAGACACTGAGAAAACAATGGAGGAAGCACTGAAAATGTGCATGGATGGAGAAGTGTGACTTCTACGGAGTGTGAAGAAAATACAGAACAAGATCTGCACCTCTTTCCTCAATTTCCTTGGCATGAACAGATAGTGCAGTCAAAATCGTACTGCATACCAAAAATTACTCACAAAAGCATAATAGTCTTGATACCATTCAGAAAAATGCTGAGCAACTTCAGGCAGGATCTTAGAGTTAGAATCATTAGATGGTACAAATGTAAACACAAAACTGTTCACTTCCAGTGAGACAAGATTTTGTACAATAGTGAGAACAACAAAGGCTTCAACTTTAAGTGATTGCAACTTATTTGAGTGCATTTAAGGTGGTACAGCATGAAAAAAATCATGTTTTGGTACCTGTGCTCAATAAAAAGAACTAAAAAAGATGAGAAAAATGACTTTTACAGAATTGAAAAAGCTTCTGCAGTTGCGGAGATATTTCAGTTTAAAGTTTCCAGAAAATAACACTGCAAATACAATGGGAACAATGCAAAAGAACAAAGAAAACAATGAAGGAAAAAGTATACTTGCGAAAACCAAAACTTTTGGCTTATTGGCTGAACTCATTGCAAATGTAAGTATAGCAGAATAGCCAGGGAATGTCAAGGTAAATATTTATGGGAGCTTTTAGCTTTATCTGCCCTCGCCTCCATACAATGGCCTTTTGTAATTTAAATCTGGGACAAAAAGAAACAAAGATTTCAATACACTATATCTCCGGAACCAAAACAGATAAAGCAAAAATCACCCGTACTTTTTTGCAGAACAATATAGTGAACTAACCTTGAAGGTCAAATTTGACTTGTGTATCACCGATGGGCTAAAAGTTTTACTTTTGGACAATACTGTATTTCAACACTTTTTCCTTTGTTCTAGCCATTGTTTTCATTGTTTTCCCATTGTTATTTTTTCAAATTTTGAAAGGCTATATCTCTGGATCTAGAGTAATTCTGTAAAGGCCAGTTTTCTCAAGATGTTGAGGGCTTTTCAATCCACTGATAAACCAAAAATTGATTTTTCCTGCTGTACCACCTTAACATCCTGCTCTTTTTGTTTTGGAGCATCCTCATGTGACAACATGACCAGGTGAAATAAAACTTATCTATTGTAACCCCACTAAACCAAATATCTCCGGCACATGACTGCAACTCGCCCAAAAAGCAGCTTCTCACATCCTTTTTGTGTAGCACTTTACACAATATCTTCCTTTCCCTTCCCACTGGGATAAACATCACTTGTGAAATGGCGGATGCTGACAAATATGGGTGACAGCTCTGCAAACCACATTAAAATTTTTTAATATCTGAAATTTGAGCAGATGGTTAAACAAACCTTACGGAAATCAATTTTAGCAGGAAGAATTTCTGGTACATGAGGAGGAAAATCATATGCGTGGCAATATATTTTGGTGGATCCCTCACAAAATAGCAATTTTGGTGGAATTACCTTTGGTGGATAATCAAATTATGCATTAATTTTGAATGGAAGAAATACAATG
This sequence comes from Scolionema suvaense, assembly GCA_027575255.1. NCBI lineage: Eukaryota > Metazoa > Cnidaria > Hydrozoa > Limnomedusae > Olindiidae > Scolionema > Scolionema suvaense. Next base: position 4,805 of record JAOBRC010900891.1, on the reverse strand, counting down.
GACACACAAAGATACTCCCAAAATTTACCTACACTAATACTATTTATCACAAAAAAGCTAATTTAGCAGAAAACTATTGGGGTGATTCCATGCGAAAAGAAGAACATTTTTCCCACAGGGACCACATTTTGAATGCATGGTTAGTTGAAGGGAGCGTGTTGGACTTACAACAAATATTCAAGTATCAAGCATAGCCTCACAGCTGCCCTGAGTGCCTACTTTCACATCAAATAAAGGAAGCACAAGACAATTAATGTAATGAAGGATGTAACATCAGGTGTTAGTGATACATAGAGAGTAGGCGAGGCCTCCCACTCTCCTCTGATGAACAAGGAATAATTCTTCTAACGAAAGGACAGGAAGCATAGCATAACTTCAAATGACATAAAATAAAAAATGACCTTGAGGATTGTGTAAGAGTGAAGTGTACAAAATATCATCAATGTTGATGACAATAGCTAATGACCATTAGTAGATTTGAATAATTTGAGAGTAGGAAATGACAGGTACCAGTGCAACAGGACGTGTGACCTGGAAGCGGCTTTAGAAACTTTCTCCGAAAACAAGTCGACTTCGGCTGTGAAATATGACCATGATAAGGACCTTATTCGTATAAATTGTTAGCGGGACAAATAATTGTGGGACAAACGTTTGGTAATTAGTGCTTCACAAAATTGTGATTTGCGGGACAAAAGTTTGCGAATGAGCGCTAAGTTGAGAAAAGAAAAATATATAATACTGAGGAACAGTTATCTTTTACTTGTTGAATATAAAAAATATTTCTTTCCAGCGAATTGCCTAATTGGCCTAACTTTGCCGGACAAATGCTTGGTAATTCGGATGCTGATGTGGAGGTTCCTCAAGTTGTTGAAGTCGGTTGCTACTCTTCTCTCCACACGAAACTGCAGAGAAATTACTGAATCCCTACCCGCCACAATCATGCTAACCAGTCAGAGCGAGGTTGAGCTATGTAACCAACTGTGCAAACCAGAGCCCTAAAGATTCAGGCAGATATTGATCAGTCATTTCTCACAGCTGTGAGCTACTATAACGATTGTTGAATGGGGTTCCCCATACCCAAGTCTATTCGGTTCGGTAGACTCATGGCAGTGGTCAAAATCGTCGGATGCTGATTTGGAGATTCCTCATATTGCTGAAGTTAGTTGCTGCTCTTCTTATGTGGCTGACTAGTAACTTATGGGTTCCGGGTTCGAGCCTCACTCCGACTGGTTAGAACAAAATCCCTATAGACTGAGATGGGTAGGGATTCAGTCATTTCTCAGGAGCTTTGCGTGGAGAAAAGGACAGCAACCGACTTCAGCAAATGTTCGTGAATCGACCCTCATAAGTGCAACTTTGCGGGACAAATATGTGTGAGTTTAAAACAAATTCGCAAACATTTCTTCTGCATCCTTTAGTACGAATAGGGTATCCTTTTATCACTGAAACAAGCAAAATTATTTTGAAATTATATCATAAGAAGCTGAACCAGATGTATTCTTACTGCATGATACAGGTTATGAATTTCCATGACAACTCAGTTAATCCAATAATGTCAAGCATAAAGAAATCATTGAAAGCTCTTCCAAGATAGTAGTTTGAATTGCGGCGGAAAACAGCGAGAAGCAGCAATGGCTGCAGAAATGCAGAGTGAAATTCCTTCGGCATTTTGTCCAAAACCACCGTAATCAGTTATATTCTACGATTGCTGTTTTATTTGAACCAGATTCCGATAGCTTTGGGTTTCCCATCAAATATGTTTTATGGCACTCACTGTCAACATTACATGGATGAACCAGTAAGATTAAATACTGAAAGCAGAAACTGATCTTTCCTTTAGCGATCCATAATGAATCTATTTACCATCACCTCTTAAGAATTTCAAGTTCACACTTGCCTGACGACCAGTTATTGCTACACTGATACAGCAACAACATAACGGAGGAAAAATGAAAGACTAAAGGTGGATTTCCACTTGAGCGAAGTCGCAGTGAAATGAGCGGCGAAGCGAAGTTTTTCGCTTTGACGCATGCGCAGTAATTGAAATGTGCCCTGTACGTGTCGTCGCGGCAAAAAAAATAGTTGCATCCTATTCAACTTTTTTGAAGCGAAATTTTTCGCTGCAGCGAAAGCTTCTCGTCGCCACAACAGTCGCTCAAGTGGAAATTCGGCTTAAAAAGCCTAGAAGTAAGCAAGGTATGCAAAATTATTAGACTTTTGGTGGGTTCTACTAGCAGCTCAAGCATAAAGGAAATACAGACAATGCCATTTTCAATAATTTCGGTCACAATCGAATAATAGGAAAATCATTTAAAGGAAAATCACATGTTCAAAATACAGGATATGCACTTTCTTATGGATACGACACCCCTTCAAAACAATAGTGAGATGCTACAGCAGCCAAATGTAGATCACTGTCAACTCAAAAACTCTGTATAGATCATTGAAATAACATACTGGAAGTAAGAATTGAATCTCACAAAATATTTACAAAGCTCTCAAGTGTGCAGTGTTTGGACAATTTCAAACAATCTTCAAGAAAACTGTATACCATTCAAAGAGAATTTGCCTTGTTCATCTGCTTCCCCATGGTAAAAGTACAAGATAAAGCTACCCTTTCTTACAGAATACAAATGAGCATCTTTTTCGATCTTTTACAACTAAGAGAACACCAAAACAGCGACATGCAGTCCTCATAAATATTGCATTTTGGTAAATAAATGGCTGCGTCCACCAAAAACCAGCACTGGCCAAATGCAAGGTAATACTATACCCTTACATCATAGAAAAATCAAACAAACTTTCAAAAGGTAATGCCTCAGAAAATTCCCTCTTGATTTAATATCTGGCTCCATCATTTCACTTCCAATATGCGTTTGCAATATCAAGCCAAAAAGCAAGGAAACAACAGCCCCAAGTTGCTACCCTACATCAAGAAGTACTAGATGTTTTTTACGTTAATAAAGCAAGCAACCTATAAGTAGCACAATAAATTTGTGTACGGTGTACAATCATGTCAGAAATAGCAAGCATCAGATTTAAAAAGCCAGTTAAATTTTTTCTACGGCTTCCTCTACTGTTTTCACCTTTGATGGGGTGTTGATTATAAAACTTTGAATGCTGGATCAAATTGATTTCAATCCTCATCCATGAAATCCCTGTTTATTCAGAGCTTTCCATGCATAGAAAGTGAATGAAAAACCTCCATCTTTCAAGAATTTTCAACATACAAACTTGGAGACTTCATTCATAGAGCACAGCAAAAATGAACAGACGAATTTTCATCAAATCTCAGGTCATTCTTATGATCTTTTTGACACGTTTCTAGGCTTTCAAACATGTCTTGTGAAACTCTTTCCAAAGTTTCTCTATAACTCATTTCAGATTTCATACATAGCATTCTGCCAACCTCCTCCCGGTTCTAAGAATCTGCAACATTTCGTTTTCCGCCACAAGATTCACATATACTGGCAAAAAAGTCTGCGTTCTTCTACCTTAAGGGAAGAAATTTTTTGCGGATGAAATTTTAGCAGAACTCATTTTTGTGATTCAGGCTTGAAAAAAATTGTATTTCGCAGAAGAAATTTCTGCGATTGAAAGCTGTTTGATCAGTTTTGCGGAAGAAATTTTTGCAATGGAAGAGGAAGATTTTCTGTTTCATTCATGGGGCTGAGAGAGCTGTAAATGGGTATTTACAGCATCGAAGAAAGAGAAAAAAAAGCAAGATCTTTCGGCTTTAATAGACTGATCGATTCTTTAACGTTCATTTTTAAAAATTTTGAGAAATAAATTGTTGTGATTGCCTACATGTAAAAATTATGCGGAATAAATTTTTGCGATTGGCCAACTACTATAGCAGGTTTCGGGAAATAAATTTTTGTGAAAACAGGCCAAAATTGCAAAATTAAATTCCGCAAACTTTCTTCCGCAAATAGTTTCTTCCCTTAAGGTAATTCCCATCAAAACACATATAGAAAGTTATTTTCATCCCGCGGCACAACCTAGTTCGGAAAAAATGCACTATATGAATCACCGTGCTTCCCTAGTCCTGGAATATATAGTCCATAGGAGGCCTAAGCACAAGCGCGAGAACAAGGATTGTTTCAGGTCATGTTTATCAGTAAGAAATTTGAGAGGGCTTTGCATATGTAAGTGTTCGGCAGATCATTATTTCGGTGGAAAATTATCGTCTACACACCGAGTGTAATTGTAATTTGCTTGTGGGTCACGCAGGGGAATGGCTACAGGGAAAGTAGGTTGCTGTTTGTAGCTTGAAGTACATGTCTGGATGGATCTTCTATGATTTTTACCAAATCTGAAGAAAATAAAAGCAATAGTCTTGGAATGGACAACAAATAAGAAACTTTACAGGGCAACATTTCAGAGTTTTATCCAAACAGTTGTGGTGACTACCATTTTCCATAAAAGATTAACTTTTCATGTTGTATAGTGTTCAAGAGCTGAAGAAATTTTACTAAACTGGGTATGAAGTGTTGCGTCGCAAGCTTGCAGTTTCATATCTCATTGACCTATATGTGAGCATAATTTTTTTATGAAACATATGTGACTGGTCTAGAGGCCTAACTGGTTTGTTTTTAAGGTGGTACAGCAGGAAAAATAGCGCTCCTTTGAGCTTCTATTTTCATATCAACAAAATGTTATTGCCAATAAATTTTTGCTGTAACTATTTTATTAGGTCTTGCTGGACTAATTTCAAAGGAGACATGGCATATGAATGGTAACAGGTGGATGGTATGACGTCATAAAGTATGACAATAGAAAATAGAAAACTAAAACTTTTAGCT
>JAOBRC010899780.1:0-16660 GCA_027575255.1 Scolionema suvaense | reverse complement strand
TTTCTGGGGGGGGTTGCCAGGAAAGGGGTGGGGACTGATTTTCTGGGGGGGTTGACACCATGGAGGACGCTATGACCGTACAGGATTGCATCTGAGCAGTCACACAAGTTAGTATCTCAGCATAAGCAACCTGATCCTGATCTTTGCAACCACTCACTCAAAGTAGGAGATCGTGTCCTTGTTGGCAATGTCACTGAATATGGTGGTCCAGGCAAGATTTGTTTGTATTGGCAGCCACTATCAAATCATGGAAAAGCTCGGAGAAGCTGATGTAGTCTACCATGTCAAGCCTGAAGATGAGACTGATACAGCTACCTGTGTGCTCCAACGGAACCTGTTGGTGCCTGCGTGTTCATGTTCCTTTCAACCTTTCTGTAGCAGCCACTCCCTAGCAACCTCTCCATAGCAGAATTTTCAGTTTCTGCTCGACATAGCGCAAGATCCATTCGTCCTCCCAAACCGCTGAGTTATGCTAAGCTGGGTGAGCCGTCATTGTCCGGTGGTCCTTATGCAAGTGCTGTATTGACGGATGATGTTTGATTGGCAGCTGCGCTGTGCACAACTTAATTCTTCAACCGTGATGTCTGGGCCTGTGACTCCTCTTGATGCCCTGGTCTCACGGCCATCAACATCTTCATGTTCATTATCCCCCCAGCCCCATTCACATCCAGAACAGGAGGAGAGAGCAGCAGAAAGATTTCATCAAGATAAAGATATTCGTGGAAGTAAAAGTAGTTTTATAGATAAAAATATATGTAGCAGCAAATGTGGGACTAACGATGAAGCGAAAGTGGAAGAAAAATATAACAAAGTAAGGACAGATAGCACAGAAGAACCAACACATCAGAGTAGTCATCAAGAAGACAGTATGACCTTAAAGAAGTTCAGAGAGGCAGGGTTCTCATTAGCAGGCGGCAGGTGGCGCAAATACCCGCCTAGTTTCAAACTTGTGCCGGCTACTTTTTGTCAACTTGTAATCAATAGTATTGTGAAGTTTCAATCTTTGCACCTTATGCGCCGCCTAGTTTCTCAATATACCCACCCACTTCAGATTCTAGTGAGAACCCTGGAGAGGAACAGGAGAAGACAGAAAATTGATATATAGAAAGTATGTAGTGGAAGATAGAAGGAAGCAAAGAGAAGTTTACACAAACAGTTATAGATAAGAAGAATCATGAAAGAAGTATTCAGAAAAGTAGACTTAAAAGTAAAACTCTTATTCCCACCCCAGTCTGTCAGTTGAAGAATCCAAAGACCATCACTATGTGTAACGTTAGAAGAAGTCGAATTCCAGTATCAATCAAAAAGTAATGCTAGTGACCATTGCTCCCTATTTGTACTATTGCTAGAATCACCCTCAATGATATTGATCTGCAGTCATCCGATGATGCATTCAATCAATGAAGCCGATAGTAGCAGACCAAAGAAGACCATTGCTCCAGAGCAACTGACTGAACGAGCACTAGTGATTGTTCAGGCATGTCAGCCGCTAACAATCTTCGAAGCCGTGCTTTTGCTGATAGGCGAGGTAGTGTCTGTTGTGGATGTGGAAGAAGCGAAATTGTTTTCTTAAGGCTGCAACAAACAACAGGTTGTCACGAATTTACAAGTGTCATCCAGAGTGATCGATATGCATGAAGGTTTAATGAACTTGCTAAGTAAACATTGAGAACTGCATTAAATTTCTGAACAAAGTTCCTGGAAAGTCCAGGAGGACACTTATTTTAGAGGGAGAGAGAAGTGTGTGAGAGAGCGTGAATTTGTAAATCTTTTGTCAATCGTCTTATGCACCTGTGATCCTATTTATATTAGTAACCCTTTTGATTAAATGTGCGTAATTGTTTCCGTTTATAGTCTGTATCTGTGCATCGCCAGTCTGAGGTAGTGATTAGTGAGTAGAGGCGAGCGTTGTGAAAAACTGTTAGAGAGATAGATCGTTGAGTTAATATTTATATTTACTGTAATAGACCAATGATTTACAAAGAGGGAATCATTTCTAAGAGCTACGTTCAGAACTGGATATTCGGCTTCTTAGTATCTCTTCTGGATTGCTGTTAGTAAGAATCAGTTATTCATTAGTAGAAGACTTACTTACTTCGAGCTACAGTGGTAACTATTAGTAGTGAGTAGGACACTGTTCATCCGTAAGTATCAAGAACATACACTTATATATATTTATCCCATCTGACACCTGGCATGTCATATTATATACATGTAGCATTGTAGTTCGCCCTGACAGCTTGATAATGCCTGGCATAGATGTACGCCATTTTTAGGGTTTTTCAAAAATATTTCTTGTCTTGTCTAATTTTTTGTTTGAAACTTATTAGCTCTTGTATTTATGTTGCGGACCATGCAGGGTTCTCATTAGAGGTGGCAAGGCGGCGCAAACAACTGCCTACTTTGCTAGATGTGCCACCTACTTTTTGAATACTTCTGTGTTTTTATGTTATAGCTATTGCGTTGCTTGTCTAACTGCGCCGCCTACTTTTTCTGCACAACCGTCTACTTTCCAAACTATTGAGAACCCTGCCATGCATCAAATCTGGGAGAATTGTTGTGTCCCTTGGGCGTGTTTTTTTGAGGCCCGAAATAGTCTTTTTCGGCGTTATTCTAATATCTTGAAACCTGTTTGTTACTTTTTGTTAATAATTTTTAGTGAGGAAATGGAGGGCAATCATAGTTATGTTATGGAAGAATGTGTCATATCTGGGAAAACTTATATTTGGCTTTGACTTTTCTCCAAAAATGGCCACGATTTTTTGAAAACATTTCCTTAATTCGTTCATTGCTGAATTTGATTGTTATTTGTTATTATTGAATTCCTTTAGCATGAAATGCAATAGCAATTGTTGTCATGTTATGGGTCGTGTATCCCATCTGAGAAAACTCTGTTTTGCATTGAGTGGACCGTTTTTTGAGTGAAAAATGGGCCTTTCTAGAGTTTTTTGAAAATTTTTTGATTCCTTTTTTTTAATTTTTGGTCTGAAATCTCATAGACATTTTTTAGTTATGGTATGTATGGGCCATGCATCACGTCCGAGAAAACTCTTGTTTCGCTTGGGCATGACACTTCATGTCCAAAAATGGTTATTTTTTTGTTGTTTTGGTATGAACCTCTGTAGGCATAGGAGTTGTGCTCATTATGTTATGGTTGTTATTGGCTGTCTGTGATATTTCATTTTATTTGTTGGCGTGAAACAATGATTCATTCATGATTTGTGGGAGTCATTTTCTCCCCTCTCCCGACGGCCTTGTTAATTGTGCTTCTAAAGGAGATTTAAATATTGCTATTTGGGCAAACCCGGTTGGAAAAATCTGTAAAGAAACTGCCACTCTCATGTAGTTTTTTATGGAAAATAAATTGGCATCTGCATCACTATTGGCCGTTTTAGGCATACAGAATAATTAAACTTTCTATGGCCTAAAACGCCCTCTTCTTTGTAACGTGTCAGGCTTTTTTTTATTGCAATATAAGCATCCGTAGTACATATGCAGAAACAGGGCACTTGAAATTTATTTTCTGGAAATTTGTGCTCTTTCCGCCACTAGGCAAGCCTGTCTATGAGTCGCGTGCACACACCATATTCCATTTTGGCGTGCAATTAAGTTGCACTGCATTGCACACGAAAAATCACCATCGGCACGCCATTATAAAAAATGTTGGGCAGTGTTGTACGCATTTTAAGCTTAGTGATGATTTTTTAAAGATTTTGCTTAGTGCATGGCTTAAAATAACATGCGCCATAGGCCTAGTTGCTTCTATGAACTCCGGTGCAGTTTGTTCAACAGCTTCGGCAGCAATCTCGACAGCTTCAGTGCCCATCTTCGTTTACAACAGTGGACGTATAACTCAGGATTAATTTGAAGAGATAAGCCAACAAAAGTTCTTGGTATGTACGATGAATAGAACCCTATTACTGACCAATATGAATTAAGTCACGCACTAGCGATAATCAAATGGCAGAGAAGACAATAAGGTTTACGTGTGTAGAAAAATCTCCATCAGGCAAGACTCGATTCACCAGTCACTTTGCAAGGCCAGCACTGCTTGAAGATGGCATTGAGGCTAGCAAGGCAAATTTTTCACATTATTATTTCATTCATATTTCAATGGCTCATTTGCTAATGCTTTAGTTTGGTGTGTGTATTCAGGAATAGCAAAAATGGTAGCCAAAGTTGCGAGGGTCTACCTCTCATCTTCTGAGAAAAACATGGATGGAGAAACAGAGCTCAAGTCAGCTCTATGTCTATCTTGACAAATATCTGTTCTGTGCTTCTTTCGGAATATTTACTTGCGTCAGTCAATATAGAACAAGTACTTGTGGTTATCATTCCATGTTGAATAGAATGTTAGGTAGGTGATAGGGGTATTGCAGTTGTTTCAAAAGTAGGCGGCAGCCGGCTCAACGGGACTCCTACTGTCAAATATTCCAGTATTTGTGCCGCCTAGTTTCTGTAAATATGACTAAATAAGAAAGGAAACAATGGCAATTTTGAGTGTTTGAGCCGCCTACTTTCAAGCCGCAACCTGCAACTAGAAAAACTTTTGCAGCCCCTGCACTGGCCTATACCTGCGCTAGCGACCCTTCACTATGCCTCTATTTCTTTATATTTTTATTCAGGTTTTTAATGGCAATGAAGACGTCACAGGAATTGTCTATAATTGGTTTCAAGTACCAATGAAAGCACGTTGTATTCGGTTTAGAACTGTTGAGCTTAAACGTACAGATAAGGAGAAACATACATGTCTACGCATGGAGCTCTATGGATGTATGGATGAAGGTATTGAATTTCATGATGTTAATCTGTGATCTCACTCATAGAGGATGATTCTTCCAATCTGTCTGTTTATCCTTGTCACTCTGTGCTGATTGTGCTGCTCGAAAACTGAGTTGAGATATGCTTGTTTTAGCTTTGTTCTTCACCTATGCTTTATGAAATGTTTTTGTTATTTGAAGAAAACGTACCAACCTGCTAATTGCGATCATTCGCAGAATAAACCTTGACAATAAATTTTTAAGAAGCCAATTAGCAACATTAATAACTCCTGACAAAGTGCAAACTTTATGACACTGTGAAGCTAGGTACCAGTGAAAATTGTTATCCTGTAAAGAGTATGTTTGTCACATATTCTGGGTAGCATCGGTATTGAAAAGTCTTCTTAGCAGATGGAAAAAACTTTCTTCGAATGTTGCGAAAAAGAATTGTTTTGTAAGATATTTTGAAATATGATGCGTACCTGCCAATATTTTAGTACCAAGCATTTGGCTCTGTCAGCATCAATGCGTAGATCCTCAGCCTCCAAAACTAATATTGGTGGACTCGACTCAATTTTGATAATTATTAGTAAATTCTGCTGCGTATTAAAAATGGATTGTATTTGTTAAACCAAAAGTAACCTAAATTTGTGCTTACTTTATATGAGGAGATTTTAGTAACCTCCTTGCTTTGTGAGACAATAACCTGTTTCGCCTGGGCAATGAAGAAGTGTCTGTGATTAATCGGAAAACAAGACAATGCTAGTGTTTGTTTTAGCTGGTGATTGACAGCTCTATAGAAAAGTGCAAGTATGCAACAAAAGATAACGAAAGACAATATGTTCTGTTATGTACATCTAGTAATTAGAGCTTACTTCAGTTACCTGCAATACTTGTGAATAAAGCATTGAATGTGTTTCTGCTATTTGAATGCTCTTGGTGTTTGAATCAGACGATTTCTTGTTAATGGCTGAAAGCTCCTTTCACATCTACTCCTCTGGAAATTGGGGCATTTACAAGACTCCAATGTGCAGTCATTGTTCATTGTCTAATGTTCCATGGCTATTCAATTCTAATGTTCAAGATCACATTTGTGAATGAGGCATGCGTACTTTGTTGCTGCCCATCAACGGATTTCTCTAGCTGTAGCAATGTATTTTTTCTGAATATGCTTCATTGCAACGTATTTTCCAGCATTTTTTACTTTTATTTTCTGATGGTTTTGCGTTTTCTGTGGTTAGATAAATGAGTCAATATGGAAGTAGTTTTGCCGTGTTTTGAGAACATACCGTATCAAATATAAGCTATTTTATTGTATTAGCTTCTTTTGCATGGGGATGCATACAATGCTGTGTTACATCCTTGATGTGTGGCTGATAATTTTTAACCGACGTTAATTTTCAGATGATATGAACAATCTACTCCCTCTTGGCATGCAGAATCAAATAATTGCTGATGGTCAGATTACAGGAGAAGGGAGTCAACTAGAGAAGGCACGCTTATTTTTGCGAGACGGAATGTATCGCTATGATGATTATCCATCTGTAACTGTCAATTTGCAGAAAAGTTTGATACTGACTGCTGTTGCTACACAAGGTTATGGCCAAAGGTCCCGCAGCTATGGTGCTAGCAGACCTGTAACGATAGATGTGTCTCTAAAGAATTCCAGTTCTTCTCTGCAGAAAATCAATTCAAATGTAAGGGCTTTGTTTATGCTTTTTTTTTGCCTGTAGTTTTGTACTTGGCTAGTTCCTTTGTTGGGATAGATTGCTTTGATGGATGTGTAACATGAATCTGATGTATCCATCCGAATGTGGACCTTCTCTATCTCTGGTAAACGTTCCAACAATCTTGCTGGGATAATTGTACTGCTGCTTCAGCGAAGGAGTCATACAGTTTTAAGTCCTATAAAACAAGGTCTGTCTATCCGTCACCGACTTGCTTTCCCAGAAAGCATGTGTTATTCTGAAATTTTGCTTCCAGGTCAAGATTAATAGTAGAAGCGAAGAGAAGATGTCAAATTTTTTGGAAATGCAGGGCTTCAAATAATTTTCTGGCACCAGCCGGTCAATCAAGTTTACCGTCGGTCACAGAGATCCATTGCTTTTCACTACCTAGCCTAGTCATGACAATGACTCTGAATCCAGGTCGGCATCCAGCGATGTTGCCCTAACTATCGTCCTGGTATTTATAGAAGTCGGCATTTTTTTACCTACCTGATTATCTATCCTTATGCTGTCAGAAAAGAGCTGAACACTTCCTCGGGGCTGCATTTTTTCCCAAACCCACAGCTGGCTTAGCTGCTAGACAAGAGAAGTCCTACGGTAAACAGCCATCTTTTGACGCACGAAGCTGCCCTTATGGATGCCACCTATATACTTTGCAGAACAGAAACATAGACGACATATCTATCAAGAAAATGGCGCGGCAAGGTTTGCGATGAAACAGGCAAGTAATGTAGCACGACAACATGGAGCATGAAAGTTGTTTGCTCTTCGCTCGCATGCACAGCTGCATGAACGACATAGCGATTGATACCAGTGCACTGTTCATAAAAAGCATGCGATACATGGCATTCCATTGTTGCGTGAGAGCACTTGACGACGAGAGGCTGTTCACGGATATGTGATCAAGAGGACATGACGTCCAATCAAACCAGGTTCAAGCGAAAATGGCTGCGATAAAATTAAACGATGCTTTGCGTTGTTGCTCGGCATGAAAAGCTGGTCAGATACGGCCATTATTGCATAAGAAATTTCAATCATATCTCGCCGATCACGATGACCGACTGAGCGGCAAAGGCAGCCGGTCATGCAATATTTTGCGCCGGTCAATGTCCGATGACCGACCGTTATTTGAAGCCCTGCCTGAAGGCATATCAGACCCGGGCAACCTCTATCAAAATGATTATTAGATTTAAATTCTGGAATGGATTTTTACATCATGTATCTGGAATCCATACAGTCAAATATTTAGTTGGGAGAATATGGAATGCAATCCAGCATGCATGCTCACCTGGACTGTCTACAGACATTCAACTCTCCGCCTAAAATTTTAAAGCACAGAAAATACCATTCTGTACCTCCCAACACCCTTTCACTTTGTGCTTCTTGCTTGTCACGCCTTTTCATCGGCCATGTTGAATGCTGAAGATCGCCTTCTCAAGGCGAGTGATACCATTTTGGATTTACTAAACTGCTGACCAAAGAACTCCACAGGGGGACAAGGTAACACCTTGTAGTTGTGAACTTATATAAAGGAGCTGAAGTTGCATGGGGTATCTGTTCACAATTTTCATGGAAGAAAATAATGTTAACTAAAACGCTAATAACACAAGAATTCTATTAGTCACGATTTAGTTCCAAAACCAGACGTTTGAATAATTGTCTAACAAATTGCTTTTTATCTACATTATATGTTTCTTATACCACAGCTATGGTCATATCAACTTGCCCACTGAACCCGTCATTCTAGTTCTTCGAAAGTTTCAATGTTTTATTTGTATAACACTTTTGTGTTAGCTGCAGTGGTTGGATTTTGTTAGTTACTGCAGCTGTTGTATTTTCTGAGGGCGTAGATAAAAAATTTTCTTTTAAAATGTTTTGATGGAGCAAAAGGATACATGTGATTCAAACTTTGTCCCTGTCTAAGTTCTCCACTTTTCTTGGAGGCCATAATGAACAACTGCTTTGCTAACTAACAAGTGCAAATTAGCTTGAACCACAGTCAGCCGATGTGAACAGGTAAATAGGAGGTGCCGTTTGATCGTTATCACACACAAAAACGCTTTCTAATCCTCTTGAGAGAACAAAAAGTTCTGATGAATATGATGAAACAGTCGTCGGCACTTTTTGCCATCTCTGGAGCAAAGCTCCACAAACTTTTTGGAAGTGAGGATGACTGTTGATGAAAATTGCGCAAGTGCCTTGTACTGTGTCACAAATTACATTCTTGACCATATCTTATTGTTTTGCACCCTGTGATTGTTTTTCGCAAGAACCAGTGTTATAATGTGTTCATTTTTGGTTCTACATTGAAATCCATAACATCGTGCTCTGAACAAAATACACTTTATGTTCAGTCATTAGTATCATCTTTTCTTCATCATTAGCAACGGGCAGCACAAAGACCCACGCCCTAAGAACACGTGTATACTCCTTCGTGTCGAAGTAGAATCTCCCTCTTCACAATATACGCAATTCTACATACTCACGCTGGGTTTGCCCACCAGTCCAATAAGAAAACTTCTATAGAATATTGGGAAACATCAGCAACACAGGTATCTTCGCATATCTGACTCCTGGTGTGGATCTAAAATGGCTGCTTGAGTCGAGGACGACCGATTGCCATGGAAGATTTCGCTCAGGCATAACAATTGTATACTTGAGGTTTAATCAGAGTGTGAATAGTGTGCACTAGTGTTCAAGATAAAGGATGCCTCTTTGCCATTCTATAAAAATTTCTAAAACTTAGTACAGAGCTTGACGTTGCATGGCCTGGTGCCGGCTCTTTGACAAAAAAAACTACGACCGACCGCGCAACCAGAAACAAGCACTTTTTTACCAGTGACCTTTGACAGGCCTGCACATCAGCATCCAAGTTCTATGCTAGAAAATGTTTAATTACCAGTTCATGCACCTTACTCACTTACCAAACTTTGAAAGTTTCAAACAAGGGATGTGAGCATGTTTCTGCATCATTTTGCTTCTTGAACATGCCTATCCCAATAATGGGGGATGAAATGGCTAGGTGTTCAGTCAGTTTATATACTATTTAAGGTGCACATGTATTATGACTGTTTCGATTTTGTATGGTTAGGTGTATGCATCACAATATAATCAATACAATGCTGTCTGTCTACTCTGGTTAAGATCTGGCAGATATTGTTACCAAACTGCCTTTCGAAAGTGATTGGTTTTTGTCAATTCAGCTCCCATGGACTTCTACGATTCACAAAATTATTATACTCCTGGAGAATTCTCTAATTACGCACATGCTGCAGTCATTAGCATTATTTCTGCTACTGTACTCATCAGAGAAGTGTTCTGATAAAATGAAATATAGGAAAACTATCTCCAGACCCAATTTTAAAACCTTAATATTCTGTAGTTGCACAGTCGCAGTAGATTTAGTGGTTTTGGTTTGAGTTTATAGGTAGCTTTATTGAAAAAATTCTGCTGATCATTCTGTTGTTGCTAGTAGTGAAATTTTACCATATACCTAGTGAGTGTGCCTGTTTGCATGTGTATGTCTGTACAGTTCTGTGTGTGTTCTGTCGTGCGTAACATTGCTGTATAGAGAAGCTGTTTGGTATTTTCTTCCTCATCTTGACATACACAAATAGGACTGTCAAATTACACTTATGGTTAAAGCGATGTGCCCGCAGGTCACTAAAATCTACTCTAAGTTTTGTAAGAAGAGACATGCCAAATTTATTTAGTAAAGACAGTCAGCATCCCCATTGTCTATCACTTGAACTTTCTCTGCTTGGTCCTTCATAAAGCTTAATCTTGTTGGTACCTTCCTTTTTCACACTTCCCCTCAAAGAACCTTAGCAATAAAAGGTTGACCACAAATATCACACAAGTTCTCTCAGTCAGCTCACCTTGGCAAAAATCTCCGTTTTGAAATTAACAAACTTGTTAAATATTCGCATGGAAACGGAAGGTAACAGACCAAGCAAGCAAGTGAAGCACCTGGTGCGCTTGGTTCGTGGAACAAGCTAAATGTAGGTATCTATAATATATAGAAAACACAAAACACTAGGTGAAATGAACGACGCAACATCGGGTGTGTGCAGTACATAGAGGAGTGCAATACATCCAGAGAGTGGCAGACCAAACTGGCTACCACTCTCCCCCTATTCACAGGGAATAACTCTGTAGATGAAAGGACGGGAAGCATAACGAAATGAGACCTGGTTACACCTGATAAAAAGACACAGACTAAGGCTGACTTTGAGGGTTAGTAAGAGTGACGTGTGTGAGCAATCACCGGAACCGATGACAATGGCTAATGGCAGCCAAACATTCCAAACAGTGAGTAGATTCAAAAGTTGTTTATGGAAATCGGCAGCCACCTGTGCACCAGGACTTGCGTCGTGGATGCAGCTTTAAACATGTTTTATGGCGCCAGCATTCAATCCTATACCTATTGCCTGAGATATAGTCACCAAGTCCTTAGTGCCGTTTCTGATCTGATTTAAAGTGATATTGACAGTGCTCTCAGATAGTCATCTGACTTCTCTCCTCATGTATGGTAGACATGTTTACGATTTACTTCAAAACATATAACCTTTTTCTATGCAAGAAGGGCAACCGTCACTTACTGTTGATGAAGACAAGTATTGGATAACTGTATATCTGACATGAAGAGACTGATGCATCTGCAGTGCTGGCACACAACTGCTTTGCAGATTACTTGCTTCAGTAAATAAAATTATCTGAAATACCAGAATGCTCCAAATTTTTTGCCCCGTTTCCAGCCTCTATTGTTCTTAATTTGTTCTAATGTAGTGAGCCAATACTGGCTTGAAGTGTGGCCACCTCTAACATGGTAGTGTAGCGGCCCTCAGAAGGTGCATGGCGGCATCCATGCAAGGCAGGCCTCATTAGAACACTGCTTAAAAATTTTTCAGATAATTATAGTTCTGTGCATCTTTTAGTAGTACTCCAGCTCTTTTAAGTTAGTTCTTACAACTACCTTATTCGTTATCGGAAAGCATCACATTTCCTCGTACCTTTGTTGAAGATCTGCCATTCACAGTGCAAAATGCAGAAGTATGAAGCCCAGACTGCTGCAATATGCTGCAAAAGTTTGGAATTACTCGCTAATGCGGCAAGCCTATCTTTGCCACTTGTGTTCTAAAACGCATCCTGCTAAAGAGACTTAGCTGTCAGATTTGTGCTCTGTGCCCATGACATAATCTGGAATCAGGAATCCTAGTGTGGACTGATATTGGACATAGACTAGGTAGATGTATGCTTGAAATGTGAGACAAAAACCCCAGTAAACTTAACAAAGTAGATTCATACAAAAGAAGGAAAACCTAGGTGGTATCTATGCAAAAATTGCAGAATGACTAGTGGGAGAACGGCATGGCATTTTCTACTCACTCATTACTACTCACTGAGTGCAATAGGTAGTAGGTGTTACAAATAAAAGAAGATGGTTGATTTTCATCTCATGCGCAGGAGAATTTCAAAGAACACGCGTTAAGAAAGCAGGTGTATAATGTGTTACCACACATCCTTGACTTGCGAGTATAACATGAATATTTGAGGTGACTGATGCAGAATGAACGCTTCACTCTAGCCATTTGTAAGACATAAAAATAGCAGCCTAGTAAATGGTGTAAATAAACTTGTTTTCCTCTTGATCATACCTTTTTAGAAGTATTTGTATTCACACTAATGAAGCCTAGTAAGGCACAAATAAATTCAATGAAACAACAGTTGGATCCTCCAGTTTGTTTGAAGAGTGTTGGACTGAGGCTCAGTCCATTTACTCTGAATATGAAATTGAGTAGTTCGCTCCTTCCTCTTTTTGGGGGGGGTGCCCATACCCCCTGTCTCATAATGCTGAACTCATAAATTGAATGAGACATGCAATTAAAATGTGATTGCAGGATATTTGGAACCCCATCTTCATCTATGTAACAAAGTGTTGAATGTGCAGATTACTTCATTGAATGGTCTGTTTTCAGACGTACAAAGAGAAAATAAACATGATTATCTTTAAGTATTTCTGGAAGTCATACAACAGGATTAATATGAGACAAAAGTGAGAGTTATTTTTTGGTTAAGGGACAAACAAGCTGGAATTAGTTGAGGTGCTTTACAGTCTAGGTGTCAGTAGCAATTCACACTCCACTCTTTATTGCAGTAGTTACATTGCTGCACGGAAAGGTATTGCTTGAGAAGTATGTTTCAGCATCCAGTCCTCCCATGAGTTCGGTGAGTATAATAGCCAGGTGGAAAATGTCCTGCAACAGATGCGCACTGAATTAAGCAAAATGTGTGTGCCTACTTGAAAATTCATGTTGGTATACACTGAAGTATTATGGAATAGCTAGTTGGATTTAGAACTGCGGACACATAGTTAAGTTGCACTATATATTATACCAGTATGCAATTAAAAGGTTCTCGAAGAAAGTGAATCAAGCACACTAACACCATGTAGAGCACTAAATGATAAATAAATCAACGTAAAGTTCAGCACATGCAGGTTTAGAATATTTTGTGTTTATATAGACTAGATAAGTCGTTTCATTCATGCAGAAGATCACACGGCAACAGGACCTGAACACTTTTAAATATGACATAAAAAGGTACTCCAGCTAGGAGCTTTCATTCTATTCCCATCTTGTTGTATGTTCCATGGAAATTAATTGTTGCTAGGATTACAAGAAGCAAACAGCAGCACATGTTGGGAGGGGTGAGATATTGGCATCAATTGATCAGTGCCTATTTCAGAGTAAAGAAGCATTCGAATATCGGGCGGTGCCCTTCCTAAATTCTATAAACAGTTCCATTTTGATAGAACGTATCTTATAAGTGTTTTGAAGAAAATCTGCATCTGCCCTTTCCTGCCCTCTACTTTTAGAATAAGCCCTATTGATGATAATTTTTGGTGATTTACTGGTCAATCATTTAAACGGAAAATACAGAGCAAGTAGGCTCAATCTTGTGGCGTGTAGTCAATTTTTTTTTCTGGTCATGATTTTGCCTTTAACACTTTGGTTAGCGAAGAAGAAATTGATTAGTAAAAGAGTGTGTATTATACAAATTCTTCCTTTCGGCGGCTACGTCACTGACTTGACAACCCACAGCTACAGCAACCATTTTTGAGGTGATGCGGTGTGGCAGACTGAAGAGGATTTGGCTGTGAATTGCGCGAGGTCGCCGATGTTTTTACTATACTTAGCAATGCATAACGGCTAATCACAAAACAGCCTGCAATGAATAACTACATTATTGGTCTTACGAGTCTGCTATGGTAATTCGGCTGAAGTTTAGCGATTCCGATAGTATTCATTGCATTTCACGGGCTACTGCTGTTTTTCCACTGAGCGGCAATGGCGACCAAGGTCTTCTAGCACCTCTTCCAAGATGGCTGCTGAGTATGGTCACGTAACTTTCCGAAAGGGAGAATTGAACACGCAAGGATGTTCTATGTAAGTCCTAAGTCATTGTTGGAATGTTCTGCGTCATTTAAAAGCTAATGTAGCCTGGTGGCTCAGCAAAGAAGGTACTTTTCTTGGTCCCCTGCTTCAGTGGAGGAGTCCTGTAGAATAGGTCTGTACTTTCTCTGGTTCTTCCGCCCTTCACCAGCACAATATTCTAGATAATTTGTCAATGGATTTTCTGAAATTTGGTATGAACATGAAAGGTCAAAATGAAAACAAAACAATGAAGCCCATTTTTTCTACAAAATTTCTTCAACTCGCAGGCGGCCATGTATCTAATATTGAGATGGTAATTTTGAAGGTTTTCCAAAGATATTTTAAATAACGCTGATTTACGTTATTTTGGTGCGGTTAGTACTTATATGTTCTATGGAACTTTTGCTTAATCTCTCGTTCAGCTTGGGTCTGGATGCTTATGCCTCAAACTTATCATGTTTATGTTGTTTTGGTATGGCAAGGTTTGTGCATCATTTTCACCCTTCCCATGCCCAGCATATGCCATTTTTCACTAGTTTTGACCCTTAACTTTGTTGGTTTGGGTTCTTACTGGAATAATAGGTCAAGACGCTCTAAGTGTCCATCTGCAGTCCTGGCCTGAAAATTTGGCCAAAAAGGCTTTTTTGAGCCAAATTTTGACGAAAAACATGATTTGTCGAAAGTTACAATACGTAAGTTCCTCTAGCAAAGCTCACCCACCCATTCTGATTTGCTGGTCTCTACTTGTAGACCAATTTTATTTTGTCTGTAGTGGGATAACGTACTTAAAAGTGCATGGACGATTGTTGGGGTCCCATAGTTCAATTTAATTCCCTCCCCATGCTATCAACCGTGCTATTGTCCACCATTTCACTGACTTCTTTCTGACAGATATTATCCTGCACTGAAGACGCTGGAGCAGCTTGAACACACATATCTTGCACGAATCAAAAAGTAAGATCTCCAGGTTTTTTCCACTGAGTCATTGATTGCAGGCTGTGCTGTATTGCTTCTTTCTTGGGTAGTTATGTGCCCAATGATCACGTTCGTGTTCATCACTTTTTTTTGTTTATTGATTCTTTTTTGTTGTGATCTAGAAAGTGTGATGGGTGAATTAAAGGAATCGACTCATGGGTCCCATTCCAAATACCGATAGTCAAAATTCTTGTTATTACTAAAAAATATGATGTACATGGTTGAATTGAAGTTATGATCCTGTCTAAATTTATACTGGCTCACATGCAAAGATTTTCTAATAAATGTTTCTGTCTTGCAGGGACAGATCCAAGGGAAAATCTGACTGACGCAAAAAACGTTTTCTATAGCGGAGCTCTAGCTACGAAAGTTAATCAGGCTTTAGAACTATTTTATTTTATGAATTGCATATTTTGACCTGTCTCTTAATAATCCTCTTTAAAATCAAAATCAAAATTAACTTGCAGCTTGATCTTCTTTGCAGACTTAATCATAATCCGGACACGCTGAAAATGCACATGCGTATTGACGATCAAGTTATTCTTTTCTTGTGGTGTTCTCTTGGTTAACATAATACGTTTAGTTCTGCACCGCTAGTTTATCGCCGTGCATGGTCGATGTCCCCTTTGCTCTCTCGCGTCTTGGCTTTAGAAATCTCTATGGCAAATCTGTACTGCGTCCTATCTCTGCGTGGCTGAAAATGAGCAAAGTGGACAAATTTATACATTTTCTTTCATCTCTCTTGGCTGCGGGTGCAGGTGTTCAGAAGGCACATTGAAGAAATGTTTTGATACAATAGCCATGGACGGCAAACTCTGCTTTCCCCAAAGGCTACCGAAGACTGTTGCAAGATTTACAAGAGATTCACTACAAAATCTCTGTGACTTTGAGAAAACTGAGTAATGCAATAGCATCAATCGCATCACTCTGGATCCGCCCCTGGTCTTGCATCAGACTGTTTTCCTAAACAATGAATTCCTCAAATTTATAGCATTGTTGGCTATGTTGCTAGAACTTGCAAGCGGCATTTTAGTATAAAGTATGTGAGTCTGTCAAATGACTGCTGGCTCGTAGGTGGCCATACTGTATTGAGTTTGGTAGCCTAACTTGTTTTTATGCATGGCAATTACAAATCATGAATGACATTAGCGCTAAGACGAGTGTGCTAGTGCATATGAAAAGGAAGTTTTATAAGAGAAAGGATTTTGTGTAAATAGGTAAGTGTAGGCATACATTCTGCACACCAGAAACGTGATATGTATTCGTTTGGAGAAGATCGTGGCCCAATTTATCTACTTCACAAGCTAAGGCAGACATTTTATGAATGGGACATGTTGGTCAGGCAGTGATTCCAAAACACTTCTTAATTCCTGAACTGGGGAGTACAAGTTTCTGCTGTATTGTTATCAAGATACATCCATTATGGTTCAAACGAGATCAGTTAAAAGTTCTTCATTGTGACAGAAGTCCTGTTTGTAAGGCATTAATTTTCCTTTTTCGGAGGTATGGTCTTAGATTTGCCATGACTATAGATTATTTCGACCCTTGAGCAAAATTAAGAGAACTTGAGTTATTGCCAACATTATTTGACAGAACGGTTGCAGTTAGCCTTTCCTTGGCACACTAGCTGGTTTCTACCAGTTTTCACCCATTTTGGAAGGATTTCCTACCACCGGTGCCTGTCACAACTGGAACCACAGGCCTCTATGCTCCTTGATGTTCAGTTGTTGAGCCTAGGACATTTTAAATAGCTTCCCAGACC
>JAOBRC010898669.1:0-16660 GCA_027575255.1 Scolionema suvaense | reverse complement strand
GACCCATACTGTGGTTGTTTTTACATTGAATAGAACTAATTTTACTCAAAATATTAAAATTTATTTTCAGACACCTAGCGGATCCTGCCCCTTTAATTCTATGGGCTCAAATAGCTAGGTAGAAAAGCAACTTTAACAGGAGAATGAAAAATAAAATCGTTGACAGAAAACTTAACTTAGGGCGCTAGCTAGCCTATAGCTATAGCTAGCTAGCCCTAGCTATAGCTACAGGCCAATATTATTTATAGCAAGCTACATCTTACATTACCTTGTAAGCACAGCTCTTGGAGGATCAGCTTCGCCAACGCGATAGTCAAAATGCTACTCAGCAGAACGATCCCTTGTTGACTTGATCACCACTCCAATGTCATTCGCTGTGGTTCCTTTTACGTGATCTTTTCCTCTGAGCTCCAGTAAAAGCTTATTCTGGATGTTTATTGAACAATTAACGTCTCCGGAATCGAAAGCATTTCTGATTAAATCGGCGATTATATCAAGATTAAATAGGATTAAAAATAATCTCTGTTATCACTCCAACGCTCCTACAAGTTCCTTGCTTCAACTAGGCCTACTCAAACGTTGGCTGGGCAGAAGGTAGGTGGCTTTGATAGGACCACTCTTGTAGGACCGATGCTGAACCGACCAGGCCGTGTGATCTACATCACAATGCAGAGGCAGTTTCTTTTAGGAGTAGGAGCAAGGCTGAGGTGTGATACAAAACAAAAGCAGTCACCATGGTGGACAATAAATGCAGCTAACGGCGCCTCGGTATTATTTTGGTATACATTGGAATTTGGTTCGCACATAAGCAGAAAAAGAGATAACGGTTTTCTCTGAAAGCAACGGTTCCTTGTGAAAGCCAAGTGTCCCTGGTGCTGGCCGAGACAACAAATCTAGGAAAATCGCGCACAGGAATTGAGTCGCGGACCGAATTTGTAAGCAAGTGAAGAACTGTATTACGTGATACATGTGATACACTCTGTATCTGCCCCTGGATTGCTGAATTGCAGTTGGTCTATTCACAGACATATTACCATAAACACTTTGCCCGCGTAGTTTGGATCTGCCATTTGCAAATGAGGAGTAGCTTCTTCTTAAAAATGTGTTGAATGGGAAGAGTTAGAAACTTTTGACTGTTTGAATGGAGGGGTAGGGCTAAACGGGTTAGGGGGTAGTAAGCTTGGAAATGAGAGGGGGCTATTCATATATTGTCTGAAGAAAGGAGCACGACATGCCCTAGAAGTGAGGCCTATGCTCCCTCTGTAGAAACTGTTGTGGGATAATAGTGCATAATAATACACCCTGATTGAGAAGATAGGAAAACACGCAAGGTTCGTTGTGTCATCCATAGTTTAATGAGAAAAGTAACAATGAGGAGGGGGTAGGAGAGATTTTATTTGTGGGGGTTAGCCTGAACATTTGAAAATGGGAGAGGGGCAGGTAAAGGTACCTCTGCAGACTGTGCTACAGAACAAACTCAAACATATTATTCAGAATTCAGATTAAGTGGTTTCAATATGACTATCCCTATCAGTGCAGCAGCCCTGTTTAAATTTTCAGGACGGCTGATTCATGATGTGGCAATGGCAATAAGAAACTATTATGCTCTGCTACATCTCCATCAGACAATAATTAGTCAGCATGAAAACGTCATTTTCATGATCCAAGTACTCATTATAATGGTTCGTGCAAGCCCTTGCTGTAAGATTACAAGATTATGGGTTGAATTGCAGAAAGAAGGCTGAAAGCTTCAGATCAGCATGCCGGTTCTTCTTTAAAATGTGTATCTCTACTGCTTGGGGATCATAGAAACTATGTCTTGTGTAAAACAGCTTTAATTGTGAAATTTGAAATCCTAAGCAATTACTTTTCCGAAGGCATACTCTATTTTGACAAGATAGATTTTCAGTTGTTATGGGTTGAAGTTTGTGAAAGAAATAGGTATCAGACATGGTCTGAGATACCCTTAGGGGATTCTTTTGGTGTGGATTCATTTTTGTGAATTTTGGGAATCTTGGCTAAACTCACAAAATTAAATCCAGAAAAAACATTGGAGATTAGGCGATTCGCAACAATAAATCCAGGCAAAATTTATCCAAGTTTTTTTCCAGATCGTTAAATTTATAACCTGACCAAATCTTGAACATGTGCTCTGCTTTACGAGTAGCTTTGCAGATGAGTCCCAAAAGTAGAAATTCCTATTGCCTGAGAAAGTGACCCAATTCCGTTCTGAAATTCGCTATTGACCTCTACGATGGAGATACACATAACCTTTGAATGTAAAGTTTCAAGTAATTTTTTTTTCCTAGATGCGCATTTGCAAAATAAATTCCACCCAATTTTGCTGCAAATCTCTAATTTTCAAATACAGTATAAATCCACGTGAACAATTATCCCCTTGAGGTAGGCAGGGCCTATTCTAGAATTTCAGGGCAGCGTCCGGAATTGGTCAAAAAGGGCACTTTTTATCAAATTTCCTTCCAAAATCTGTCATTTTAAGCAAATATCAGTCAAAAAGGGCACTTTTTGGCAAGATTTAAGAAGGGCAGGGTCCGATATTCGGACCCTTTTTTGTTCTAGAATCTGGAATAGGGCATGGCTAGCCACAGATCAGAAAACACATTCATGCGATAATGGCGACAAAAGTTGAGCAAAACTATCAGAAATCAATTTTAAAAGAACTATGTTAGAAATATTAACCTCGATATTCTCACGACCAAGATAGTATTCTCGCTCAATTACCTCGTCTCGTCTGCGTTTGTCAGCTTAGCTCAGAGCTTGTGAGTCCAACCGGCTTGGCGTCTCGGTTTCGCCAAAAGCTCCAGGTATATAAGCGCATACTCTGAAAGCAGATATTGCTTAATTTATGCGATGGTAGACAAACGCTACGAAAAAAATATGCAAACTTGCCAGATTGTGCTTGCTAGTATTATTTTCATGTAAACGACCGCTTTTCATGCTTCCGAGTCATGTTTGTTTAGGTCGCACTTAGTGTTTTTGCACACATAAGTCCTCGTTTGTGTCTTGTCAGAATGACTGAAAGACTTGACTCACGAACGTGCTAGCTAGCTAGCCAGATAGACTCAGTCGTCCCTAATGTAAAGGAATCATGAAGTCAATACACATCAACTCAAAACGCCGAAGGGACGATTAGGAGTTCTTGGCACTCCCCGCTACTAAGCTCGTTTTATCTGTGCGTCGAAATTTTATCGACGTGCACTACGAGAGATTATAAGCGCGTCAAAAGTTACCTGATAACAGCTGTTCCACCTTCGCATGGCGGGCCCGTAACCTGAAATCAGATGCTCTTCCTCTCATGGGAGCCTGACTGGCTCGTTCCCGTGTTCGGAATGAACATCTGACGACTGTTGCGCATTTGTTTGATGCACCGCCATCCAAAAAAATTGGATGGTGAAGAGCATTGAAATTTGCTCATAAAATATTCATGAGAGGGCAGAGACAAAAGAGCTAGCTTTCCTCTGAAATGTCTAGCATTGTGATAGTGGCTCATGAATTATTCATAGTGAGGACTGCATCGATAGAGCTCTGATGAATTTCACTGCGACAGTCGTTAAGAGCCACAAGCTCCAGTATAGAGGGATGGAGAGATCTGGTTCCAGGTTACGGGCCCGCTGCCTAATCGCTGTGCTATAGTTATTGCAGAGCACAGAGATCAGGGCAGCAGGCCCCTATATGCGGCGCACAACATCTGGTTCCAGGTAAATTGATTGGTGCCCCATGACTGATGAGCGTTAGTCGCAGCTGGATTCCACATCACACTGTTGTCAGTCAGGTTCTTCCAGGTGGCACGATTGCAGAAAGAATGGAATTTCCGCAAGAAACTATCTACAGAGAAGCTCTTACGATCTTTGGACCAGAGAAAGTGAAAAGACAGGTTTGACCACCCACACATCACATCGCAAAGCTGCCTGCATCAAGCTTTGTGACAAAAATTTATTGCTTCATCAAATCGTCGCTTGTGGTAGTCAGGATCAGAGGCAGGCTTTGCCGTCATTACTTATAGCTGTTCGGTTCAAATTACAGTACGGAGTTTCAGGCGATGTGAGAGATCTAGAAAGGATTGCTGGCGTTTCAAGAAGGCGCCGGCTGCTTTCCGTGAAAACCCCTGCAAGGCTGGAAAGTTTCTTCTATCTCCCAAATCATACACTGCTAGCTATATGTGCTGACCAAGCTAGTCTTGATCATCATAAGGGGATTTCGGTGACTGACCCTTTTGCACCTCTGTCTGAATTGGATGGTCTACCAGAGACCCCTTTATGTTGGAAAAACTTTCCGGCTGCTACCCTTGATTTTGAGGATTTTGATCGCGTTTTAGCGACAAGGAGAAATTTGTCAGCACCTGGTGTGAATGGTGTTTCCTACTGGGTTTATAAGAAGTGCCCTCAAATTAGCTCGCTACTCTTCTGAATTTTTCCTCTTTCAACAATGCCAAAATTCCTGTCCAATGGCGCTGTGCCAAAGAGATTTTCATTTTAAAAGCTTCCTCTCCCTCACCATCCAACAAAGGCTTACCGCTCTATTGCCTTGTTAAATGTAGAAGGAAAGTTATCCTTTAGTTTGATTTTCCGTAGGTTTGAGCTACACATAGTGTTTAAAACAACAAATTTGTGGATACCTCTATTCAAAAGGGCTGCATTGGATTTCAACCATCAAATCGTACTACGATGGCATCTAAAGCAAATCTTTCTCTCAAACTGCACCTAGCATGTGGCACCGTCACTCGAGATGCATATTTGCTGGATGCACCCTTCCATCATTTTATATTTAGCTGGCGTAAATATTATCATCGAGTGCACATTGCAATTGACAGCACCAAACTTCATTTTTTCTTCTGGAACTAGGTTTGTCCTCATCAGAGCATTTACGGATGATATGAACCTGATGTCAGCTTCTGTCATAGCCCAGTCGCTCGCCAGTCTCCGTTCGTGGTTCGCACTCCACATTATATATATATCTGACTTTTTCATTTCCACGCTACAACGGTTTCTCGCCTAACCTGCACTGAGGAACGAACTGCAGATGGCAGAGAGAAGAGGTTAGGGTTAGGCTACTTCTGTCAAAGGCGCTCAGGACCTACTACTTAACTGCTGCACTGTAGCTCTGACATGGGCACGGATGGAATTTCATGAAATGGAGTCCCATTCTTTTATCATTGTCAAGGGTCGCTCAGTGAGGACAACACCATTCTTTGTAGCCAACCCAGCTGATGCATCAGACTTTTCCATGTATATATGTACCATTAATCCGCTCTGCTCATGTCAAGTTTCTTGGTAGGTGCATTGATGGAACTCTTATCTGTCCGACAGAAAAGCTATTGGCCAGCTTAGTGATAAACTCTCTGATGGGTTAAAGGTTATTGACTCCTCAGCGTTCACTTGTACTCAGAATTTGTGAATTCTTCAGCACCTTCTGGTTCCTCGCATCCAATGGCTTTTGCTAATATACGAAGTCCCTATGTACATGGCTACCCGCCTGGAACAGACGGTGTCGGGTTTCATCAGGAAGTGGTTCCACCTTCCAACTTCAACATCTAATATCTGCTTTTATTCCTCTGCATCCCCATCTCCTCTGCCAATTAATCGCTGACAACAATATTGAAATTTGCCAAGATCAGTGGTCATCTATTGCTGCTGGACTCCAAGGATCTTGTTATCGTGCGAATAAAGATTTGAGGTAGTTGCAGGGTCATGGCAAGCCAAGGAGGCTACTAATATTGCTGAACAGGAGCTCAGGTTCAGGAATATACGAGGTCATGTGCAGTTCAACTGTGCTGGCCTAGGCTCACTACCAACATCTACCTCTCTCCAGAAGGGCTCATATGAGTACTGCAAGTTAGTTTCTGAAACGGTGAGAGAGATAAATGCTGAGGATGACTTTCCTACATCTCTCAAACTCCAACTTCAGGGTCAATGGTGTGCCTGGGACCATTACATTAAAAATGACTTTTCTTGGAAGGAGCTTCTGGCAAGCCGCCCCCTACCTTTTGTTGTTTTGCCTCAGGTCAACTTACCTTTTCCAGAAACCTTGCCCTGTGGCATATTTCAACAGATACATCTTGCTTCCTTTGCGGCAAGTCTTTGTGTACCACTGCTCATATGCTCGGTTCTTGTAAAGTTGGGTTGGCTCAAGGCAGATTTACATTCAGGCATGATCGTTTTCTCCACAATCTCGTTGGAGCTATTCGCATTTTCATCTAGGATTTACCAGCAAGCCTTGTGGTTGAGCCTCACCCTGTTGCGTTCGTTCACCCTGATCAGAGAAGTTCTCAACGCAAGCAAATTCCTCTTTGCCTGCTGCACAAGGCAAATGACTGGAACATTGTTAACTTCCCTGCTCATGTTGTTCAACTTGGTTGCGACCAGACATAGTCCTGTACTCAAGCACATCCAGAAGAGTGCTCATTATGGAATTAACTTGCCCATGCAAAGAAAACATGAGGAAATGGCATAAGGCTTATGTTGACAAGTACAGCTCTCTAGTTAAAATCAATTGGCCAAAATGGATGGACTGTTGACTTCTTTGCAGTGGAGGTTGGAGCTAGAGGTTACTGCTCGAGTTCCACCATGAAGTGCCTCAAGCTTATGGGCTTTCCAAGTAAGTGCGTATGCCTTGTGCAAATCTTTGGCACGTTTGTGTGTGGAAACTTCCTTCTCTGTCTGGGTCGCACTCCAATCTCGTTCTTGGTTGGAACCCTCCCGCACAAAGGGCAACTCAATCAAATCGCTTGCTCCTGAGAAGAAGCGCATTCGGAAAGATCTTTGCCAATGACTTCTCCTGTTCCAGAACACCTTCGGAAGAAGTCCACTCAAAAAACTGCTTCACTGCATCCGGGCTTTTCCAACTAAGGTGATATGTGTTACGCCAATGCGATTCTTCAGGCATTAAGCATTGTGGAGACGCTTTAGCAACATCACGCATCACAATCTATCTTTCTCACGCTGGTGCAAACTGCAGTCAAGTTGGACATGGCTTTCTTGAAACGTGTTGGCGTGGCCATTGATCTATCCAATTTTCTTTCCGCCCTCTCTCGGGCTATTTCTCTGCGCTGGTCAGAGGCGTTTAATGTGAATTCTTAGCAGGATGCATCAGAAATTCTCCAGTATGTTGTTGACAAGCTGAAAGATTGTTCCTCACCTTGCCATGGTACCAACACTGCACACCACAACATCTTGCTATTCTTGCTGGTCATCCCGCACTAAGGAAGAGAAACACGACATCTGACATTTCCCCTTGTCTGGTAGAGTGATGTCATCTGTAGACCTTTTCTTGCAGCCACGAACTATGCCTAGCGTAATGCCCATTTTTGTTTGCAATGCAATCAACGACGTCCTTGGACGAAGGGAACTGAGATCGTGCAATGTGGTAAGGTCATGCTTCTCCATGTTAAATATTGCGTATTGAGCAATGATATACATGTTAAAGATTCTCAGGTGATTTATGCCTCTGAAGATCGATCTCTTTATCTTCCAATCACAGTTGATGATCTGGTTTCCTTCTCAAAGAAATTTGATCGTGTGGCAACCATAGATCACTCGGGTCGTCTAGGTCAAAGTGGTCATTACTGGGCGTTCCTTTTCTGCACCAAGAGCAACTGTTGGTTACTTTGCAATGATGCGTCCATAACACATGCAAGGAAGTCAATGATGGCTTTGCATGCTTGTTTTTCTTCCAGCAATCAGTAAAATTTGCTTGTCTGGGATGTTTGGGGGGTTTTTCTTGTAATGGATGGGGTAGGGGGGAAGGGAAGGGAGGGGGAGGTTGCTTGTTCTTTTTTTACTTCGTTTGGGTTTTCCTTTTTTTTGGTTCGGTTTTTTTTATGTTGTTCATATTTGTTTTTATGTTTGCATGTGCTTGTATGTGTTTGCCTGTGTAGTGTGGCTTCGTCCGTGTCAGGCTGAGTGTAGGTACCGTAAAACTGGTTTAAAGCTACTACTAGAGCCGCAAGTTCTGGTGCCTGGGTGAAGTTCGATGAAATATCTTTTCAACTGTCGGTTCCAAACTCTGCACTGATGTTTTATTAATTGTTGTCATGGTGTATGTGATTTTAATGCACTTACGTAGCATTTTATGACTTTTTATCCCTAGTTAGGTGCTCTAGTTACATCAGTGTGTTGCTGTTAAAAGGAAACTAACTTATCAAATTTCGCATTTTCGGCTCATATATGTTCGATTTTGCATGGTCGGTCCTAAGTCACGATTCCAAGGGGGGGTCTGGGAAATTTTGGGTCTTATTAAAGCAATATACCGGTCTAAAATCATATTTGGCATGATAATAGAGCCTTCAAAAACTTGACCAAAGCTTTTTATTTCATAAAAAAAGATGTTGTAGTTCCAGAGATATCTGCGTTCAAAGTCAAGGAGTATTTCGACTTGCTACCATTTCTGTTCTGAACGCTAATTATGCATGACGCATGTGGCAATTATCTCTCATCTTACTTATCAAATTGCTTTTAATTGCAATCCTTAGTAACTCTCACTTTTGTTTTATCTGAAATAGAGGTGCAATATGTTGCTTTTAAGGTTTACATAAAACCTTGAAATGTTGAGTTGCTAAGGAAGGTCATTAACCTTAGAAACGGTCTTAGATGACGTCATTGATGAGCTGAATTGAGAAGCACAGGAACAGTGATAAATATCAAACTTTGAAGCAACATTGAAGAAGAACCACTTAAGCTTTTTTACTCAAATAAAAACCAATGTTAATGATTTTGCAAGATCTATCAGCAGGGAGAATATCATTTTAGACCGGTATATTGCTTTAAGGGGAAAGATTGAGTTCCAAAACTCAATCTCAAGATTGAGTTTTTACTACCGGATACCGGTAGTAAATTAGTGCTTGGATAAATCCCTGCCCATCGATGTTTACCAGAGACATGTCTCCATGCTACTTCTACATCTCAAACCTGTTATCAAGATCAAATTGCTCCCGCCCTCATGTTGAGGTGGCGCGATAATTCCCTTTGTTTAGAAACCATAGCATTGCTCCATCGAAAGCTTCTTGTGTGTCGTTTCTCAATGCAGTAACCAGTTTACGTTCATTCCTGGCTGTGTTGTGGTAGTTAAATGCGTAATGCTTCCGTCAGTCAGAATTGATAATGAGCCAGCTTGACACGTCAACACTGTAATGCGCAGAACTCATGCGTATATTAATACTAAACCACAAGAGAAAAAAAAAGCTGTCGTGACTAGGTCGAAAAATTCTTGATAAGTAGCGGTTGCATTGTCAGACGTGAATATCTCCGCGGGGAGATGGCTACTCAAGGCACATTGTGTCCACTGCAGGTTTGGGGTTCCTCAGCAGGTGATGACGTTTAGCTGGCGCTCCCAGCTTCTGACAGTTTGCAACCCGCTATTCAGTTAAATTATTCTCCCTCTGAAGAACTGTACCTAATAACATCGCACATAGCACTCTTTCCATTGAACTTTGTCGCACGCCCTAACGGACCTTCTCGCATTTCGTGTGTGAGATAGATTGCACGCCAAATGAAAATCTTGTGAAAAGGCCTGCTTTCCCAAAAATTGCAAAAAGGGGGGGGGGGCAAAAATGTTTCCGTAGAAAGGGTGGGTATGGGCAAAAGAGGGGGCGGGATTGGGTGAACAGGGTGGGGATGATTGCTAAAGAGGAAGTGGTTGCAGTATTATGCTCATGCTAGATTTTGGTCATAAGACAATAACCGGATTAGTGCTACGATATGGCATAATTTATCATCTGTCTAGTTCTTGCATGAAAAACGCTAAGAACAGTTCTAAGTTGTGTCTCATGCATCCTTGATCAAGGAAGGGGGGGGGACTCCATAGTTTAAAAAGGGAGGGGGATGCCATAAAGGGGCCATTGACCAAGAAGGGGGGATTCAACTCCTCTGCACACTATGAAGCACAAGAGTGTACAAACAACCAACAGGCAAATAAATCCTTACAGTTATGGCTATCCACAAATTCAAACAACTGTCGAAACAATGTTAGAAAGGGGGGCCGTAATAAACCGCCCTCTGCTCCACCCTTCCAACTGCCCTAATGTAAGCTGGTTGTAAAGAAACTTTTATTTCGGGATGGGCTTAACTACTGACATCACAGGAATTTAAAAACATATAATGCAACAGGACACAAGCTAATGCGAGAATTTAGTTGAAGTCTGCATTTTCGTAGAAATATTAGATGACAATGTTTGGGATAACCCTGATTTGAAAATTGTCTTTAACTGAAGACAAAGCAACGTCCATTTATACTTCAATACACTACTACAACCTAAACAAGAATTGGATATATAAGCCTGAAAAATACGGAACCACATCATGGTAATACAAGGCAATGTACATACCTAATACCTCCAAACTAGAACTGGGCTTCCAGGTATTTATCGAAGCACTTTGAATTACATCTGATTTTTATGAGAAATATTGGAAATTCGACTATATATTTCAGACACCATAGGGAACAAATCAAAGTGCCCCTTAAAGGTTGAAGCCCATAATAGCTTTTGAGAAGTCCAAAATTACAACTGGAGGAAAGGCGCTTCAACAATACTAAGATTCTGTTTCAAAAGAAGTACTCTAAGGTACCTAATAGAAGGGGGGATGCCCCCCACCAAGCTTCTTCTGACCTCCGACCCCCGCTCATCAGTTTGTTGCATCTGATACTTTTTTTCACCTCAGGAGTAAAATTTAGGGTTTTTTAGGTTCTTAAAATGACACATTTTTTGTGTTTAGATGGTTTATTTCATGAAACAAGTATTTATAACTAATGCAGTACATCTTAATATAGTGGTTTTGGTTCCTAATGACTATGCACCTAAATTTTGTATTGGTTACTTCTGCATTATCATCAGGAACAGCCGATACCAAACGGATCCCAACCATGAAACACGGCTTTATAGGAGCAGAGCCATCGACTTATGTGGAAATTCCATGACGGACAGTGCCACAACTTCCAATCCGTGAAAAAGTTGCGCACCGAGAATGAACAAGTTTCTGTGTGGTACTGAAAGTTGATATCCGGTGCTTCAAGGTGGTCAAATTTATCAAGACTTAGCACCCTGAAGAGAAAAAGAACCAAGTAAAGATCTATTTAATTAAGTTTTCAAGATGACTTGCCATTCTTCAGTACCTGGATTGGTTGCCTTAGCTTGACTGAGAGTTAACACGTGGGTCAGTGTAATCATTAGGAACATGCAACCCTGCGTAAACACTAGGTACACTGACTTCACGACAAAAGCAAAAAGCTTAAATTTTCCGGGGCGTTGGGAAATATGGCTGTGTTTGAGTGGGGGAGGTCTGAAAAGGTCGGAGGGGGGTTACCAGGAAAGGTATGGCTACTGATTTTTCAGGGGGGCCGACACCATGGAGGGCACTATGGTCTGGAACTATAAAAAAACCCACACAACTTTCATCTGAAACAATAAGATGGAAATTACAAGAAGTGACACACATGATATTGACTAGCACATCGGCGTTTTAATGGACATCAGCTCCTAGCTATGAAGGCCCCCTATGACAAGTTGATTGTTACATCCATAGAACTCTAAGAGAAACTGAGATCCTTGAGAATTTGGGACCACCAGGAAAGATGAAAAATGGCTGATGGTTGCAATCTGGCATGGGTCCAAGAGACAAAAGTCAAGTCCTTGTACACCGTCCAAATGAAGAAAGAACAAAGCACTAAGTGTAATTAACGACAGAGCATTGAGAGTTAGCTATAGATAGGGGCGCCTATTAACTAGGAGTAACATGGCCAATGAAAGGACAGAAAGCATGGCAACATTGAGCTTGGTTACAAATGAACAATGACACAAACTAAGGATGACTTTGAGGATTTAGAAAGAGTGCATTGTGGAACTATCACCAAAGCAGATGACAATACACCACAGTCAAAAATTGCAAACCGAGAGAAGATTTAATAATTAATTGATCAAAAGAGGTAGCCTAGGTAGAAGTAGCACCAGGTCTTGCAACTTGATACACGTAGCAGACCAAAACCCACAATCAGGATGTCACTCCAAATGATATTTTTGTTGCCAAAATATCCCACAAACACACGGCCTACCTTTGAACAGTACTCTGATATGCATGGTTTCATGCAGCTACTTTTTTTGAGGGCCAATCTGAGATTGGAGCTGATAGCTTTTGTCTCATTAGGATAAAAGGAACCATTGTGTAGTAAGCGAAACAACACCAAAACATTACATAAATCTTACATATACTTAGCCAAGCAATGACCTTCGCATTGCTTTCCTTCTCTTCTGCAGGACAACCAGGATGGATTGCTTCAATAATATAATTGCCAAGAGTGATGCTGATCATGCAGACAGACGACGGCTTTAAAAAGAAGCACATGCAAACCAACCACATAAATCCAATCACTTTCCCATATGCATCTTTTAGGAACTGGAACTCTCCACCACCTTTAGGAATCATCAAGCCCAGCTCAATGTAACACAATGAACAGAGAATGGATACTACACCACAGATAATCCATACTGCAAAGCTTAAGCCAACTGACCCTGAATTTCGCAATATAACGGTAGGTGATGCAAATATTCCAGCTCCAATAACAATACCAACAACGATAGATATGCCATGGATCAGACCCAACTCACGACCCAACTTAACTGGCTTGCCATCAACAAGCTTGGCATCTGCGAGAAAGCCATCTTCTGAACCTGCACTAGATGACTGACTCGCTGGAGACTCAGGTCTAGAGGTCATTATCCCTGAGAAAAAAGAACATTATTATAACTGTATTCTATCTTTGGTCAGACAGTAGGTAAATGCTTGAACTAGACTCGTATGTAGAGAAATCAAAAATTAGAAAATTTGATTTACCTTGCAACAAAATGGAACACAGACATATGGTATAAAACACGAAATACACAAGAAAAACACTTGCTTTACAGGTAGGAACAAGTTCCACCTGTTGAGCCGTGAGCTAAGAATCTGCCCCAAAAAGCATAGATAGCACTTTGGCTATTGTTGCTGAGTCATGATTATGATAAGACATGTGAAACAGGGCAAAGTTACACTCAGTTTGCAAGATCACTACCAGATGGAGCCAAAATGCAGATCAACCAGATCAACCAGCTAAGGGATCCCTATAAAGCTAAATGACTCTAGTAAATGCCAAGAACTTTTCATCGACATCGACATCCATATGGACTTGTTAGGTAAACCCAAACGGAGCATGCACGAGCAAACGGAGCTTTTGCAGTACGCTCTCACGGTAGCAGTTGGAGAGAATTCCTTGGCCAAGGCTATAGTATTCGTCTGTTTTGGTAGTATGCCAAGACTCAACGTTTTCTTCGCAAGGACAAGTTAATTCAATCATGATGACAGATGACAAGTGGTTCAAATACAGTATAACATCAGGGCGGAGTTGGGAGATAGCCACAAACAGGGGAATCACCAATGGGGAGTCAAGGCTAACAAGGAGTTTCCAATCATCAGCAAAGATAAAAATCCTATCTCTTTCCTATTGCACATAGTAATAAGCAGTAACCCACACCTATGACATCCACAATAATTATTTTCTTCTGGCATATAAATAGGTCAGCTGAGTGTCAACTGTCTTTAACACTTATGTCCCAGCATAGACAACACAAACATGGACTAAGAGCATGCATGGGGTATTATCTGACCCCACAAAAAACAGGCCTGAACCAGCTACGAAAAGAGTCACCAAACGGCATACTTGTAAGAAGTGTTGCTGAATGACAAGTTTAGTATAACTAGTACATAAGGAGAGAAACACTGCAAGGAGAGACTCATGGACAATTTTGATAGTCCACAAAAACGAAGAAGAATAGCATGTGCACTGGTGTTAAGATACAGATAGATATACGACAAGCACATAGATAGAAGAATTTGGACTTCAATTGTATCAAACTAGTGCTGCCAGGGCTGGAAATGAAAGAAGCTTTAATAACAAAGGAGCAAAATATTCAGGGATCATGGCTGCGGTGGTTTTCACATTTGCCTCTCAGGTTGGTTCCCTTACTACATAGGCACCCAGGCATTTATCCAAGCACTTTTTTACCACCGGTAAACGGTAGTAAAAACTCAATCTGCACCACAAATTTTTTGACCATGCGCATTTGCCCACCACACCAGGCCATGCGTCTCAAAATCTGCCAGGAAATCAACAGAAAGATGCATTTGACAGCAAACACAATGGTGAACAGAATGGTGAAACTTAACACTATTCAGGCCAGGGTATTTTAAAACTTTGTACGGCCAGGGGAGGGTGAATCACGTCACCCGCCATATCTTCGTAACTAAGCAAGATCTAACAAAGCTTTTTGGCACAAATATGCATCTATCTTCGTTCTATCAAATGGTATCAAAAACTTTTTGACACCCCTATTATTTTTGCTGAAGTCAGCAAAAATGTACGATGATGTCATAAGTTTGGCCAAATTTGTCAAAATTCGTAAAAATCGCAATTTTTCGCCACCGAAACGGGTAGTGACCACTATTTTTGTGTATTTCTAATCGCATCTAACATCTCTTCATAAAAAGAAGAGTAAAAAAATCCACGTCCAAAGCAAATTTTTTCAGAAAATTGGAAAAATCTGCAAGAAAAGGTCCAAATTTAGGACCAGTATCTCCCAAAAATGGGCCGACACCCCCCGAACGGTACATTTTCGACCCAAAATAACTTCATATTCGTGTTTCTCGATAAATTTTACGAAAAGTCACCAAGTTTCACGTGTTTAGCACGTTTCGTTCACCTGTGGCAATCGTTCAAAAATTTTTGTGGTCTGATCCGCACCCAACCCCCGCCCGGCCTGAATAGGGTTAAGCCGTATAGTGTGGTCAGCTAACGACCCCCAAAAAATCACTATGCGTGACCTCCAAAACAAAGCATCCACTTTTCGTGCGCACAAAGATCAGATAACATTCCAAACGCGAAGCAAAAGCAGCAGTAATGTCATTCGAATATGTCACTAGTTGGCTTACGAAGGCACAGAGGTGTTGTCCTTCGATAGTGCAAGCCAGATATTGTTGACTGTGATCAAAGTAGATTGCGATGGGGAAACGGAAGCAGTGAGGAAAGGCCCACAACTATCCAACCTGTCGAAAGCCATTGTAGTCGAGCTGGTGTAGGAGAGAGAAAGAAGAAAGAAGAACAGCAACCAGTCAAGCAGTCGTGCAGTGCTGATGTTCGTGTTTTTTTTCCTGCCAGTTGTTGAAGCTTTAGGAGTAAATTCATCGGCAACTTTACTGTTAACTTATTCCTTGGAACAAAGTTCTATTCTTATAATGGAATATGTAATTAGTAGGAAGACCTCCATTTCAGTGTTGCTTGATATTTATAAGGTAAGGCTTTGTGCACATCAATGGGCCATGCAACTTGCTTATCACAGTTTTTTATAAAGGTGCTTCCCAGCTCCCATGAGCTGCTCGGAGAGGCGATTTCTGGCTTTGTTAAAATCAGAAAACAGAAATTTTTCCGGGGCTTCGCCCCTGTCCCCACTTGGGGCACTTACAACGCCCACTAACACCCCCAGCTGCATAATTTTGCCACACTACTCGCTTGCGTGGCTCGATGATAACCACTACCTATCAAACATTCACATATCACCTTCATCTGGAAAACTCAATCTTTAAACCAAAAACGGTAGTAGCGCAAAGTGCTTGGATAAATGCCTGGCACCCTGGAATGTAATAGACTAGCATGTATGCAATTTTGTCACTTTTTCAGCTGTCCTGCTTGTGTATGTACTCAGGGCTCATATGTGCACCTAAATGCAAAATAAATTCCCTGACTCTCCCTGACTTGTATGCATGAAATTAATACTATCTTCCCTGACCAAGAGCTTCAAAAGTGACTATTTTCCCTGAACAACATCTATGCAACACCTCATTCTAATGACTTAGTTAGCCATAAAAGGATTCTTGACAAACTTAGCATTCAGCTTAATTTAAGCATAATGTAAGCATACTTGAAGCCTTGATCTTTTAGGATGTTGATAGTACAGTTCCGAAAACTGAAATACTAGTCTTATCTGGTGGAGGTTGATGGGTGGAGACGAGCTCCAAGCCAAAATGGCTCCCCTTCCGGGATGGTCGCGGTATCCACAGAAATCTATGGCACATCATCTGATGAGGACTTGGAACCACCACGAAAGATGATAAAGTCAATTAGTGGTTGTGATCTGGAGCAGGCGCTTGAGTAAGCATTGCCTACCTCCTGCAAGACACCATCCAAGCCCTCAGACACTGTCTGCCAAGATATACGCCAGGCCAAAACACATAATTGAAGAGGTCGCTGCAAATCGTAACGTTGTTGCCAAACGTAGCCCACGAACACAGAGCCCAGTACTGAGAACAGCACTAAGAAAGGGTACGCCGGAGGTTGCGAGACAACCCCGTGAATGAGGCCAGAGGCATCAAAGATTCA
Organism: Scolionema suvaense; assembly: GCA_027575255.1. NCBI lineage: Eukaryota > Metazoa > Cnidaria > Hydrozoa > Limnomedusae > Olindiidae > Scolionema > Scolionema suvaense. Next base: position 247 of record JAOBRC010898669.1, on the reverse strand, counting down.
GATCGAGGGCACAGAAAAGAACTAACACCTGGCTTTTTTGTGCAGGTCAATCCTTCACTATCCACCACCAGCACACAAACCAAGGTCATGCGTCAACCTCCGGTGGGCTATAGCAATCGTCTCGAACTTACAACTAGTCGAAAATAACAGGGTGGCCAGGAACATTCAACAAATAAATTCCAGGAGTTTTCCAGGAGTATTCCAGGAGATTTTAAGAGTTTTTCCAGGAGTACCTAATAATACGCAC
>JAOBRC010897558.1:0-16668 GCA_027575255.1 Scolionema suvaense | reverse complement strand
TCAGAGAAAAATCGGTGACTCCAAAGCGATACTCCCTAATAATGCACTCGTATGACGAACTAGACATCCAAACACGATAAGGAATCCAAAAACCTGCATGTGCAGGTTAAAAAAGTATGCATATGAGGTGAAGATAAAGTAGGGTCGATGCTAAGGTGGTGCCTAAAATGTTTCAAGATTCTTGATTGTACGATTAAGATAGATGAATGCGTTCTTGGTATCCTAACAGATCCTGTAAATGAAAGTAGGACGCTAGTTTTTGACCTTGATACAGTGTCCCCAGTTTGGGAAGATGACTTAAAGATAACAACCTGCATTCTGCATTCTGTCACAGGAATTGTGCATACTGTTTGGCTCTTGGACAATAGCTGAAATAGCGAATGGAAATAGGAATGAAAACTTTGCTTTAGATGCTATTACTTTGACCGGCACAGAGGAAAAACTATGTAATCAAAATAATTTCTAAAAGTTCCATTTCGCTATAGCTATAAATTTAAAACTAAGCAGCTCATGCTTGAAAAAAACCTAAAATTATATTTGACTTTAAATAACTGATCGGCATAAATCAAATCAAATTAATTAACTCTGAAAGGTAAAATATGTGTCAGGTGGACAGATAAACAGAAGAGGGGAGGGGGAGGGGGACTTCTAAAATGGCCAATCATGACATAGCTTCGAGGGGGTCTTGGCTGGATCGCGACATAGAGGGTGGTCTGTTACGCACTTTTCAAATGGCCCCATATTGTGCCAAATTTATATTGAAATTTGGAATCAAAATTGGAGTAAATAGTACGCTTGGGCAATATATCCTAAATACCCCTAACAATTCTGTAAAGCATTTTCCGTGTGCGACCTGGGATAGCGTTTTAAATTCCTATGATAGTCATGGTGTGCATCCCCCATTGTTCTAGGGGGGAATTAATCAATATGCCTGTTCATATTGAAGGAGGGGACTACATATTTTCTGAAAAATGGGGGAGACCTACTGTTAAGGGGGTGCCTAGGCTTCTTAGGGGGAGCTACAATTTTTAAGATTTCTGCGTCTTGTCTCAATCATTGATACAAAAACACTTGTATGCCATAAGAAACAATTTTTATCAATGCACACATAAGATGGTATTTGATAAGATGTGACACAGTAAGTAGCTCACATCCAAAAAGTGTCTCGTTATTGTGGATGCATGAAATAAAAAGACCAAAGTTTTCCTATCTTGAGCATAGTATGATACTTCTATGAACAAATTTTTTATTCTTACTTCCTGTTGCTCTCTTCCAAATCTGATACAGTTGAAAAAATAGCACATGGCCTTCGTATGCCTTCCTATTGGCCTAATATGGTTTGATGCTTTTCTAATATTTGATTCTCATAGCACATGTTGAAAGCTGATATGTTTATAAATGTGGCCAAACACATTTCTCGTGATACTTTTAAAGCATGTACTGAAAAGACAAGCTTTAATACGACCTGACATGGCCTTGCCAACATGATTTACTGTCTAAAATACAAGTTATTGCATGTAGCATAATACATTTCTCATTATATCATTCTTGTTAGATGTGCCCAAAGTTGACATACCAGGGGACCTGGTTGTATATCTTATAGGGGGGGACCTACACGTAAGGGGGGACCTAAATTTTTAGGGGGAAGGGGGGGGGCTGATACCCTCATACACACCATCATAGTACAGTAGAAGTTAGCAGGAACTATGCTAGTCTACAGTGCTCTCTACTAAACCTTCACGGGCATCTTTGCTCTCAGTTGTTTTCTGCAGGGGAAGTCATACCTGAAGCATAAATTTTCAAATAACTATTGGAAAACTCATGATTCCCGCCAGCAATCTGAAGAAAGTACAATGCACTTTGATGTAATGAACGACGTAAAATCGGGTGCTAGCAATACTTAAAGAAATACAATACCCGAGAGAGTGATAGGTAAAGCCTCCCACTCTCCTTCTATAAGCAGGGAGCAGCAATCAACGAAAGAACAAAAATAACAAATCAGTATTTCAGAACAACGCAAGCCTTTTGCATGAAAATTTGGCCGAAATATGTCCAACTAAATTTGGCTCACAAGCCATAAGTGGCATGTCATCAGCCTGCCTAGTTCAGGGGGTGGGGTTGACTTGAGAGTCGTCGCTTATTTCATTGACAACTGTAACCTTCATTCAAGTTTTCTCAAGCTGTGCGGGAGCGACAAATTGACAAATACGTCTTTGGATAATTTTTATAATTCCGCAGGGTGAGAATGTGTTTACTGTTTTACTGAAGTCCAGAGAAATTCCTCAAATACATGTGCTGCTCCTATTTCAGCAATAGCAAACAAGCTAAAGCAGCATCTTTATCCTTGCAACACACTAGTTTCTATGCAAACCCCCGATAAATGCGCAGGCAGTCACGCGCATTTCTGATATTACCCACAACACAATAGGCTTGCCTGCAATCAGATGATTTGATTGCTGAGTAATTTTAGGACAATGCATGAGCCTACCGTGTAGTTCTGGCGGGTCAGATGCAAGAGTTTGTACGGGACTCTGTGCTATTAGGAAACCTAATCTGTCAAGTCTCGCTTCTTTCTCTGGCATGTTGTTGATTCTGGTTGTTCGAGTGTGTGATGTAAGGGAGACTCGATCGAGTCAAAGGGTGGGGTAAATATACACCCTGCAAGCTAGATAAGATATGCAAGATAAAGCTTAATATGCCCAACGACAACTATGTCAATTTTAGATGTGGTGCCATCATTTCTGACAGGTACAATGCCAACACACAATGACATTTACATATAAACAAGGCTATTTGGTAAAATATAAATGGGCCGTTTTACACAGAGATAGGCATCTACTTGATGAAAACTATTACTTTGGTTATATTATGAATCCCCAAGTGAAGGTATGTCAGCAAACCTCCCCGGATGCTATCATTTTTGATATCAAACAAAGGGATAGATCACTATCTTGACCTACTGTACCATGGAAGCTGGGCTATAGGAACAGAACATTCCTGGATACCAAATCAGAGAGTGTGCAGTCTATTCACATGTTACCTCTCTCCATCATCTGTTGTCGGTAGGATTTCAATAGACACAATTATAGGACAGTACCCTATATATTTACATCATGAATCCTGAATATGTGTGAAAGCATTTCCTTATACTTGCCTCTAGTCAGTATTTGCAACTCTGTAATCAGCACATAACGGCTAAACCACCAGCCAAAAGGAAATACTTTTTATGTAACACTTGGGAGTCAAATGCCTTCAATCTGATTTTAAAAATTCGGTGTAACTGTAAAAACCAAATTTTGCATACATAATTAATGAGAATTACACAATTAATTATGCACAATTGAAGTCATTATGAGTCCAAAAATGTATCTATCTAGTACTGTGGCAAGGTTCAAAACTAAAGATGAAAGATTCAAGATTATACAGAGAGCGTGACTACCAGACAACAGGCCCTCAAGCCTACGTAGTTAATGGTTAAAAAAACCACCCTTTGCAGGGCCAAAGTGATGGTTATCTTTCAGCCCAAAATACCAACGTTTGAGGCATGCACAACCTTTTTCAGATATAAAATGTAGGGGTATATGATAACTCCATACCAAAAATTAATTAATTAACAGATTTCAAAACATTTTTGAAAAACCTTAAAAAAGACCATCTTGAACCATAAATGGCCATCATAGAGTTGACTTAAAATAAGTTTTAAAAAAGACAGAATCGTCAGTTAGTATTGATTGCGGATTTGCACCTTCATGACGAAGTTGAGACAAATCTACTATAAATGCGACCGACACAGATAGACACCAGAATTAAAGGATGGAAGACAGAGCGACATTTCATGACTGACTCTTCAGCTAAACTGGAGATAAAAAATGTGGCTACCACTTTCCCAACAAAAGTAACACATTAAAAACTCTTACCCAAAAAGTTTCTTGCAAATTATGGTGCCAAGATAAGGACTTCCATTCTCATCAGTGGAGCCCTCACTGCATACATAGTTCTTCGCTGTACCAAGAACACCTTTTTTGACTCCAGCTTCAATTGGGAAACATTCACGTTCATCACATTTCTTGAGGCTCAAATCAGCAGCTAGCAAGTAAACAAATTAATTAGCCATCTAATTGATAAAATTAATAGAATGTGTGCACACACCAGCATGCCTTTTTGGTTAAAAACATCTAACATTTTATTTTACATGAAAGAAAGAGTCTAGCTTTCATGATTTTGATCACATAATCACATTTTTCTCTGGATTCAGTCAAGTTTAAGTATTTTTAGGTGAATCGTCATAAAAATTTAACACAAAAGACCACAAAAGAGGGTTCTGTACATAGTATGATTCAAAATGTTTTTTTAAATTGAATTACACACTGACATCATGACAGGGTGCCTCAAGGGCAATTCTGAGGTAGTCTACGGCGGCAGGTAGCTGTCCGGCAAAGTCATTTGCACCAAGAATGTGCTCAAGCTGTTCTGAAGTAGTTCTGTGAGGTTTCGGCAGAACTACAAAGAATAAGGAAAAAATATAGAAAGCTAAGCACACAAGCTTCTGACAGTAACCAGGAACATCTCACTCAAGCTTCGATATTGAATACTGTTACTCATACTTCACTCGCTGGAAGTAAATACAGTTCCGGTCCTTGGAAATTCAGCATGTATTTGTGGGAAATTCGTCTCTCCAACTGAAAATCATTTATCTCAAACATTATCTTTAACTGCAATAGCAAATGTCCCATTCAAAAATCAAAAAACTTGACCTGAAAATTACAGCAAGAAGTCATGAACCTTGTATCTCTTATAATAAACCTCCCTTCTTTCCCATAAACCTCAGGAACGTGGTATAACTTCCATGCGGAATCAAAAGATGCAACAAAACAGCCACAAGAAATGACAGCAAGGGAGAATCAAGTTTAAACAAATATAACTCACAAAAGAAAAGTGTCCAAAGGTTTTGCACTGGGAGGTTACAACACATTAAAATCGGCTCTTTTCAGATATCATGCCCATGCCTTGAGGAAAACTTTTATGAAAGAATGAAACAAGTATGCAATGTTTTTTACAAAAAACTCTCATCAATGATCATTTCTAGAAATATTCACACCCTGGAGAACTTTTACCTAGAAGCAACATGCACATATGGTTGATATAGTATAGCTACCATTAGCTTGCAAGTATTAATAAGTTGCAATGAAGTATGGATCCTGAAACACTTCCTAAAAATGACCATTTTAGCACATACAATAGCTGCAACCAAGCATACAGTCTGCGTCATCCTGCTACAAAAGGAGAAATTACTGTATATTAATACGTTTAGCTCAAATAACGTTAGTGTCATGCCATAAACATTGAATTCTCGGCAGTTTTGTTTTCTTAGCACATTTTTCTATCCTGCTTAAGCCGATTTTAGTGTTAGTTTTACGCTACGCTCATTAAAGGAACTGTGTCTCAAAATTTTATTAAGCATTGCCGAATACTTACATGCTCTGTCAGCTCCCATACTAATTCCAAGTTACAGATTCAGTAGAAACGCTGCAATTGGAAAGCAAAGTTTTCTCTTGTTGAGTCCAAGAATTCATCCTCCTTATTTATTGAAGTCATTCATACCTTCTGCATTCTTGGAGAACGATAAGAATGCGTACGTTAATCCCCTCGTCCTCCATGCATATAAATTAATGACCTGTGGCTAATTTAATATGCATGGCTTTGCTTGTTGAGTGTACATCTTGGAATACCAATTATTTTGAAGCATAGGAGAAAGTGTGATTCAAGATAAAATGGCGATAAGGCTGTAAAATCTCCTTGAAGTACGGCAGTACTAATGCAATCGGCTAGAGAAAACATTTGAGTTCTGTTCTTTTAACATCGAGGAGCTTAGCAGATAGGAAGAATATGCCATTGAAAAAAGTGAATAAGCAACAAAGACTTCTGTTTGCAAGCAGGCATTAAGTTCATTTCTTTACGTATAGTCCAAAACATGATGTGGTGACACCAGATGCATTAATAATATGCTCTGATTAATTTAAATCTCTACTGCAGACAGCTGCTCAGATTCAGGTATGTACCTTATTACGTCAAATTAAGCCGCGTATCTGATTCCGCCGCATTAAATTAAGCCGCGCAATAATTCAGCTGCACTATGACAATATTAGGAGTTTGTGAGGTTTTAATTGAGCCACAGGAGTCACTTAATACTGACGAAAAAGTTAGAACGGATTGACATTTACAACTATCATTATACGAAGGCTTGGCAATGTCATTTCAAAACTGCTGGAGACGAGAAAACTCGTTTCTTCAAACCTATTGCAAAAATGCTGAAAACGAGAATATTCGTTCAATTAATGACCAAATTTCTAAGACTGTTTTAGAAAATGCATCTGTTTTATGGGCTCCAAATTTAGAATTATGAAAGATTTGAAAATGTTTATCTAGTTAAATGAGGGTCCTAGATGCAATCGAAGTCCGGTAAAGAGATAGCACACCTTCAAAATCTGGTAAAACAAGATCTGTATTTTGCCTTCAAAATCACTTATGGAACTCAAATACTTCACAAGAATGTTTTGTCAATCGCTATTTGAAACGTTTCTGAATTACTCCTCATGCTCGACTGCTCTCTGGTGGTACTTCACGAAACATGGCTCAATACAGAGTGCAGGACGACTGGGGCATAGGGCACAAAAGTATCTTGTTTCTCAGCGTGTTTTACCATCACAACTGCAATAGCGACATTTGTACGTGGGATACTTCTTCTTCTTGTCAGGCTTTTGGATAAATGATTTCAGGTAGTGGAAGTTGGCCTCAGGTCTTGGAACCTGCTGTATTTTGTCACCAACCAATGCCTTGACAAGTGCCAAGCGGTAATCAATTAGACGCATGCTGCCACCTTTGTGTTTGCAATAGAGCACATGAGCATTAAACACAAACATCTCAATAATGTGCAAGCCGATCTTTTTATACCATCTGATGGTTTTGCGTAGACCTTGGTAGTATGACAGCATCTGATCAGACCTGTCTATCCCAGACATACCAGCATTATAATCGCGCACAACATTGGGCTTCATCTTAACTTGACCTCTCTTATTTGTCACTGGTACCATTTTGACGGAGTGCTTGTTGGATATGGTCAGGACATCACGCCGATCCTTCCACTTTGAAACCACGACCTCATCGGATCTTTGCCATACCATTTGACCTTTAGCCAACTTCTTCTTTGTCACAAATTTAGGATTACCCTTTCTGTCAGCTCGTAGCGTTCCACATATGTAGGTTTTTCGAGCTGTCAATGCTTTTGTCAGCTTCACAGAATTGTAAAAGTTGTCAACATAGACTGTATAGCCTTGTTCCAAGAAATCTTCAAGTAGGCACATAACTATAGCTCCTGTTTGGCCTAGGTCATGAGGGTCAGGATACGACACTCCACTGTAAATTAGTGACTTCAGGATCAGACCGGAGCTTTCACATAGCTCATACAACTTTACGCCATATTTGTGTCGCTTGTTTTCAATATATTGTCTGAAAATCAGTCTACCACGCCAGAGGACCATTGATTCATCCAGGGCAAGATTCTGGTCTGGACAGTATAGATGCCATGGTTGTGTTGAAGTGCTCTATGAGAGGCAACACTTTGTGGAGACGTGATATTGATGCTGCATCTTCGAAATGCCAGAATCTGAGTAACAGGAAAAACCTATCCCTACTCATTGCATTTCTCCACATGTGCGTCTCAAGAAACGGGTCCTTGGACCAGTAATCAGGCAATCTGGGCATGTTCAATATACCCATATGAAGCATCATTCCGATGAACAGCTTCATTTCCTCGGTAGTTGTTGGAGACCACTTTTTGAAGCGTGAATTTCGCCGAAGTGGTGATGAAGAAATCACTTTTTCTGCATATTCATTGGTGCTATCTACAAGGAACTGAACAAGTTCCTCAGTAAGAAAGAGGCTGAAGAAAAACATTGGATTTGCATCATCTGGCACATCAACTAGCATACCAGGTTTCCCGAGAAATGGAAAATCAAGAGGATCGGCAGGTGTGTCAACCCAATTCTCATTTGTAATGGAAGCTGGCCTGAATCGCTTCGGAAGTTGAGCTAACGGAGTTGAAGTCAGATTTTGATTTACTGCAGGTTCAACTTCAATTCCAGATTTGCGTAGAACTTGTGAAACCTTTCCTCCTCGCGTGCGGACCTTTCGGCGTATCTTGGGTGCAGAACCACTTACTTCGCTGTCTTCGTCTGTAGAGGAACTTTCAGAGAAATTCCCATCTGAATCTGTCTCCGAAGATAACCGACTGGCATTAGAAGCAGAATCTTCATTGTCTTCACTAAGAAGATCAGTTGAACTTTCCAGAATAAGATTTGCAGCTTCTTCGCTGGAGTATCGCACAGGTCTGAAAGGAGGTGAAAAGTTCAGACAGTAGACCTAACAAACTTCTAGTCCAGAACATTGTAAATAGATATGGAGTTGAGTTTTATCACGCACTATAATTATGCGTAACTTTGTTGGCAGACATCTGTATGAAATGGGTATGCAAAATATATGTCATTATCTGATTAGGTAAATGTAGATTGCACATCACGTACCCTGTACACAGCTCCGAAGACTTATATACAATTTTTCAGTTCAGACGTAGATGTCTATCTCCCAAACTGGCTATAAGTAGATTCACAAACAAAAGGACTGAAGAACAAATGTACGCATATTTCAATTTTTGGCTCACTAACCTCGTGTTTGAGCTGCTGCTTTCTGCCATGATGTTCACGATGTAAAAGGATTCGAATGAAAACTTTCGAACATACGCATACTTCCTTGATTCGACTGTCACGCAAGCATAATTCTAAGTCGATGGCTTGTGGAGCATGTAAAGTTGATATCGAGATAACTCGTTTATAGCACCTGAAAAGAATCAATCCGATTTTGGTGCGGAAAACGAGATATCTCGTTCATTGTACTTCTTTGCTCGATTAGCATGCTCACTTGCATAGGTTTGAAAACTTGTAAAAATATATCTATGGAATGAATAACAAAGGCAAAATGATGCAATCATATTTTGGTACCCCACTGCCTGACCCAGGCAAGAATCTAAGTGCGGCGCATGTCAGAGCCGCCATATTGTTTGCGTGTAACATTCAATCGCCGCCATTGATTTTCAGAAACGCCATCGGAAAACGAGAATTCTCGTTTGCAGCACGCAACGTGTTAAACTTGCCAATTTTGAGCATATACACAAACAGCCAAGTCCAAGATGAACACTAATTATTATGTACATCATGAATTGCCTCTTCCCACAAACAAACACAACAAACACAATGCTAAATCCCGTTGTTAGATTACTCACAACATTTATGGAAAAAATGATGTACAGCAGGTTATGAAGCTGCTGTCCAGGAAAGTGCCTTAAGGACAGAGGAACAGAACAACCCCACATAATTTTAATACTAGTAAGAGTCTTCCAGTAAAGTGGGGGTATAAGCAAATAATACATTGGAAGAGTCTCTCACTTACGCATTCCAAAGTCATGCGGGCTACTTTACCAACATAATTTACTCGCTCAGCTGTCATTCATTTTTTTGCCAGCAGAAAAAAAAGATAAAGCGAAACTGGTGCAAAAGTTCATGAGGTCCAACGGAGCAAGTTATATATAAATACAAGAATAATTCGTAAGTACAGGTAACAGGGACATAAGGTAAGAAACACATTGAGCATGATTAGACATGCCAAGAAATAACATGACTCACTGTTTGACATGCAATTCAATATCAATGGGGACATTGTACAGGCAGGTGAATCTGGTATCAGAACGCATAATTCTTGTGTTGGGTAGCACTCAAGATTCTTCAGTCGATAGGTTCCTGCAGACAGTGAATAGAATCTAATAAGTAAATATGCATTTCAACTTAAATCTTATATGAGCAATAAAGTTTACTAAGTTTCGAGGGCAAGAATGAACAACATCAGTGAGAGAGATGCACATTTAAACACTTGGTAATAATCAAGTTATCCCAGAAATGAAAACTAAACTGAAAGAATTCTAGTCCAACACGCTTCCTACATTCACACAGAATTTTGTAACTGATAGAGGACTGAAGAATCCTTGTATAATAGAGCTTTTATCCACTGAAAATGTCCAGAGTCAGCAGTGGAATACATCTTTAATGATCCAATAATACTTAAAACGCCCTTCAGTTTCGCAACCCTTGTTGTACATACTATGGAATCTTTCAAATCTGATATAAGTTATTTTGACACGTTGGGTACTCAGACCACGAGTTCATTTTCTTAACACAGAATTTTAATCGGGCTTCTGTGAGCATTTCAGTGCCTGCACTACTAGCAGATTTTTATCCAGCAAGTAAATGACGTCTGATACACAGAAGCCAAAACTCAATTTAATTGAGTTTTAGAGGACATCTGCAGCCATTTTTTCCAAAATATAATGAACGTTTCTTAATGTTACCAAAATAAGACAGCCTTTCAGTGAAAAAGCTGTTGAATATACAGTAATATAAATTTCACGTTTGCAGGTACCACGAAGAAAATTCTTCAGATCTCATGATCCAGAACTAGCATGTCAGTAACGTGAAGAACTCAGTTTAAAGCTCTGCATAAAACCCTGACTAGTCTAGTAGCCTGCCTGCAAACTGCTTGAGAAACTCAGCTTCTCTCAGTCTGCTTGCCTATATGCATGCAAATTCAATTTTCAACGTCAGTGCGAGTTCAATACCCAATTGAGTGGATGGCTGTCACCTGCTTTTATACTGTGTCAATTGCAATAAACAAATTTGAACCTTGGTGTGCATTCCAGCTGTTGCTACGATACGTTGCATAATTAGTAGATAAAGCAGAGGCTTTGCCTTGTTTTGGGAGATCTATTTTACCAAGCTGCATATAATATAAGTCCCAAATTGTAATGTTAGCAGACCTAGCAAACGAGTGAAGTGTGCTAGGTCTGCGACCAGGCCAGGAAGAATTTTCAATAGGGGAAAGGGGGGCGCCTTATGTCCAGGAACCCCGAACCTGACATTCAAGGGCATTTTCAAACTTGCCGAAGCGTTTTATGACCATAGTCAAGCATGCTACCACGGTTTTCGCTTTCACTGCTACAATTTTTAACACACCAATACAATTAGCAAACAATATTTTCACCTGCAAGATTTTGTGTTGCATGATGAATCTGCCAGCGTGATACTTGATGAAAATGGCACTGGTGATGAAAGTTTGTCTGTGTGCAGGTGTGCGAGAGTGTGATCAGGCACGTCTCAGAGAAAAGGCAGATATTGGCTGGTCATTCCTCTGAGTGAAGTTACTATTCACCTAAACCTTTAGGGCTCTGGAATGGCTCAGTGGCAGCGCGCACACGGTCGAGGGTTCAAATCTTACTGGTTGCTAGACGATTAGGGGCTCAGTAAAACTTAGCACTGAGTGATAGTGCAGCGATGAGCAGAGAATGAATCTACAATTCGAGGAGACCTTTACTGCCTCAACCAAATTTCTTGATGTGCCATCAAGAAACAAACAAGAAAAATGCCTCCTAAGATTAGATGTCACTAACGTAATAGGCATTTTTCTCTCTCAGAATACTGCAATGATAGGAAAGAACATAATACTATGATCTATAAAGAGAAACCTGCTCAACACTGCACGCATGCTATTTAAAAAAAGGAATTATAACTCACTCATTGTCGCACATATGTAAATTGGATTCTCTTTTCTGTGCTGACGACAGACAGCCGATGCAGATGCAGAACTTCGCAGCTCCAAGCGATACGGCAGATATGAAGGATAGCATAGTCCCTTTTCAGGTGAGTCAGGAATAGTAGTACAACGATACTCAGGTTTGTCAATGAGTCCACCATTGGTAACTAAAGCAAATAAAAACAATAAGAATAAGTCTCAAAAAATACATATGCATGTTGAAACAAATTTCCGGAGTCTCTCAATAATCGTTTTCCGAAAAACTTCGTTCTGGAAGCATTGAAATTGGTTAGATCTTTCATCAACTTATAGGGAATGCAATGGGCACTATATAGTGGACCTTAAATATGCGACATGGGGAAACGTGAAATGGAATTCTATGTACAAGAAGTGCTGGACAATTTACAGACCAGCAATGGCCCAATCTATTTGTGAAAATCGGAAACGTAGATGATCGCATAACAATTATAGTTACGACTGAAAAGCACCTGGAAAAGCTTCCATCTGGGCAAAATCTGACTAAACCTGAACGTCAGCTCACAATGGAATTCTGCATTGTTTTTGGACACATTCACAACTGGAAAGGACAATAAATCGGTTAGGAATATATTTCACAAAGACACAGACACTCAACGTCGTCTGCCATTCCACAAATATTCCATTCACATTAGCCGAAAGGATTTGCACAGTACTGAAGAAGATGTGGCAAAAGCAACGAGATAGGGTGAACACAGAAAAGTCCTGAGCGCCAAGAATTATCCTCCAAATCTAATTGAAAATACTACCCGACCTGAGCAGCCCATACCACAAGAAACTCAGCCCACTGATAAGACAAGAAAGGACGCAGCTAGGCTCGAACACTCATTTATTACGCACATTCCGAACAATCGGAATCATTTTCCATTAGTCAGAGCGTGTGTCAATGTATTCAGAGACCACAATCACAGCTAAGTTTCCTGCAGCATGGATTCTTTGAATGGCGTGTAATCTAGTTTTAATGGTGTTTGGAGAATGCATATGAGCATCAGTCAGTTACCTACTTTCATGCGACATGTTTTGTATTCCCAGGAATCATTGGCAATTATTAGCCCTGCCGGCTTGGTACGCATTCTGAAGCAAATGGATTCCTGTTTTGGCGAGGGAATCTTCCCCAGAATTTCCGGAGTGTAGGGTGACCTCACAGCAGCAAATGTTCAGGTAGAAATATTTGATGCAGTTGGTTAGAAATAACTTTTTATTTGATTAATTGGTTTCCAAGGTCAACGCGGATTCAAATATGTGTTGTTTTTTTTACGATTAGCATACTTTGCTGTTTTGCAATGCCATTTGATGACATGTGACATGAAGGTGTCACACTCACTGCCTCTTTAAATCAGATCAGGATGCATCTTTTACGAACATCTTCCCTATAATAAAACGATATCAATCCAAGGCTATACTATTTTCATCATGTGTCTCTGAAACATCAACTTTTGTAAATTTGAAAGCTGAGAGTAAAGTTTCAGAAGCAACATTCAACAACCTTATTACTGCACAGCCCTCACCAAACCACAAAAAGATTTTGCAAACCCTCTACTTTTATCAATAATCATTACCCTTCTTTTCAAACTCCTTGAGATACATGTTTCAATCGGCAAATGCAAGTGAAAAGAGTTGTACTTAAAGGAACACCGCACCAGTTGTGCAACTAAGGCTTGTAAGCTGGCGTTGGAACCGAATAACACTACCAGCCAATCAATTTTAGCAAATCAGCAACAGTATTCAAAGTTCAGCATTATAAAGGTGGCATATGGTCGCCGCCATTTTCTGGAGCAAAGCCGCCCAGACTCGACCGGCCAACCTCGCGCAACTCGAGGTTTCGGCAGTGTTTTGTTTTCTTTTGAGGCCTGGGTATGAAAGAAACGACCGTCATCCAGTCATGGCTTAGAAATTGTGGTAGATAGTCACAAGGCCACCAACATCATAAATGAGAATACATTCAGCTATAGCACGAACTGGAGGTCAAAAACTGCTAAGTCTTGCAGACAGAAAAGCGCAGCAAACTGATGCAATGTGTATAGTGAATAGCCTGCATAGTTGTAAACATATAGAGATAGCTAGACTGTCTAAGTAGCAGGTAAATTATAAGTCGGCCTAAATACATATTGAAATTCTTAGCTGCAAACTACCACAATAATTTCAACATACGACTATCTTGAACAAAAAGTAAACAAGCGCAAACCTTTCGCCATCAGGCTCATCGTTGAACATAAATTGATCAGGACTGAAACTGCTGCATTCTGTTACAAGCATCAACTCCCTAAAAGTTTCACCGTCTCTCACTTACTCAACTTTTAATTTCCAGCACAATTTCTAGAAACACGGTGTATAACCTTTCTATAAAAACTTCATTTGAATCAATGCTTCCGTTTGCTACATCCTCGTTTGCCAGCATAATATCGATATCAAGCTCCGCACTTTATTGCCTCCTCTGTCCTTGTCACACGGTCCCACATTTTTATAAACAGAGAGAACAGAACAGCTGGCATTTACCAGAACAGCTGGCATTTACCATTTACCTTCGAGCATTTACCACAACAAATCATGCTTCTAACCTGAGACTCTATGAGCAAGAATGAGAACATCGAATCCACTCACAACTAACAGCAACCAAATTCCACAGCACACTGGTGCGCTTGTTGCTGTCTCTTCGGCATGATTTGTTTGGTTGTGTCTAGGATTATACAGGGGGGATTAAATGTATCATAATGCTAAGTCTGAGATATTTTATTTCGTATTACTGACTTAAAATTCTCAAAAAAAGACCTTTTAATTTATCAATTTAATTTTGTTTACACCTACACATGGTAAATGAGCCTATGAGATAAAATACGTGGCTGATACACTTTTTAAAAAACCATTGCTACCCCCTGACATTTGTGATGCCGGTGTCACGCGGTATGCTATTGGTTCCTGGAACAATGCTCCATATCTGATTGGATGTTCTGGATCTTCTTTGAACCAGTGTTTCGTCTCTAGACTCTTGAGGAGGGAAGGATTAATGGTGGCTACCAATAGCGTGCAGAATACACAAAGCTGAGGGATAAAAATAAAAAAAACTCGGTTGAGGATGATTTTTAAAAGAATAGTTAGCAAAATATTGCATCAGGTTTTGATGGAGAACCTTTTTAAGGCTACATGAAAAATTACCGCGGTGTTCCTTTAAACAGTACATATACAAAAAGTTTTTTCTCACCATCCTCTCTGTACAATAATCCCAAATCCACTTTAGTGCAGATATACATATGTGCATCTTTTATATAAGCACAAAAGTGACTCTCAGACGATCGGATGTCTGATATAGAGAAATCCTTCGGCCACATTGGTAGCGTCTTTTCCATGCCTGAAAAAAAATGCATAAAGAAATAAATATGAAAACAATGTCAAACCAGTGCCGTGCCAACGTCCTACACACCAAACTGGGATCTGCTTTTACCTGACGCAGAGTCAAACAATTGCAGGCAATCCGATCGGATCTGTTACAATTTGTTGTTTACAGGTTATGCAGTAAGTTATTCTTCAATTAAGGCTGTGATTTGAAACAGAGCAGAATTAAGCAAAACGTCAGGACTGGGAAGAGAGTGCCTTCTACGGAGAATCACATCTAGAGAAAGAGAGCAGGCGACAGCAATTCGCAACGCTACATACAGGAATAAGCTGGCTTTCATCTATGCATCTCTGCTGGCAGGCCCTGCTTCAGGAAAGATTGAGTTAGTCAAGTCAGTTTGACCATGAATTGAGTCACTTTCATCAAAGATCAGGCTAACCAAAGTGGCCTTTTAAATTCAATTATATAGTCTCCATCATGTTTTAGTTAACAAAATACAATACAGGGCAAAAATGGCCTGCCGTTTTTATTGAGACTCGATCGAGTTTTTATCGAGAACAAAACAGGAAAAAATCGTGACAGGATCGAAACAGAATCTCGATCAGGATTTGCTTCTATTCAAACATTAATTGCCTGTATCTTGATAGTAGACCGATCCTTAATTGCTTTTACCGTGATTGCGATCGCCGAATGCTAATTGTTTCCTTCAACGGCATTTGCTGTTCTGCTTATGATAATCTTCCACGGACTGACTTTTTCTGGCTGTTGTTTTAAAAGCAAAGCGAGGATCTTTCCTGTGTTTTTCTCCCACAATTCTCAGTGCCTTCTTTTAATCTTTGGTACATAGGTATGTATTTTACGCTATTTTTTTCAAGCCACTTTGTCTGCGCAATCATGTCTTTTCTAGTGCTTTTGTTCTGAACTCTGAGTTCCCCCTTAGCATGGCACTTAAAAATAGCCTTTCAAACGCATTTTTACCAGCATTTTTCAGGCGATTTCCTTTCAGTTGTTGGTAATCTATCCTAGGCATTCTTTAGCCCCAATCGCAAAAATTGACTCCCACAAAATGCGTGATGGGGATCCTATCTGATCACAAGGTTTAAGGTTTTTCACCAATGTCTTGCCAAGTTCAAAGTCAACTCAATGTGAAACAAGCTAACTTCGCTACTCCTGGCGTGTTCAACTACCACGTAGACGGCTCATAGACAGCAGGCTTTGTACACCCGACTAACGGACTATTGAGACCACCATGCAATAGCTGAACACTACGGAGCGAAGTGCCTCTCAAGTCACTTTCGTAACTTGCAGGAGAATGTCACACTACGTTTGCATTTGTAGAAAATGCACTCACAGACGGAACTGCAAGAGGTGGGAAAGCCTGGGGGCGGGAAAAGGGGAGGGGTCATTATAAATTACACAGTGGATCATTACTGCAGGGGTAGAATATAAGTTAAGGGCAGTTGCGAATTACGGAAGATATTCTTTAAACCTTTTATAAAATTCAGTGAATTTGAGCTCAGGTTCCTGGAGTTCAAAGCTTTTACCCCCTGACGCCAGAGGAGAGAAGGGTGTGACATGGTTTTGAAAAATTGCAAAAAAAGGAGGGGGGG
>JAOBRC010896447.1:0-16678 GCA_027575255.1 Scolionema suvaense | reverse complement strand
AGGGATATGTATGCATTGGATAACTGCTTGGTGATGGTAGAAAGGGCTTTTTTAAGTGTGGATTAGTTCAGAACTGCTACTGATGTGTGTAAGTCTATTGCTACAAAAGGCTGTGAACGTTGTAAGTTTTGATACTGTAGTTCTCCTAAGTTTGCATCTGAGTACTGATGATACTGTTACAGCAGTTTTGTTGGAGTTGATGATTATTACACTGTGGAAGTATTTGGTGAATTTCAAGAGAATAGTTTACCCAAAGAGGTAAATAAGAGATCTGGATTTCAAAATGTTCTTTTCAGCTCAGTGAATTATGCCAAGAATGTCAACATGCTTTTATTCACACAGGTCGAAGCTCCGAGCCAGACACCTGAAAATCTTTAGAAGCAGTAGGTTCTTGCAACAGTCGTGGCTAGATAGTTAATACCTGTTGTATACACTGACTGGTTTGTAGTACTTATTCCATGACCATGGTGAGGTGCATTGTGTATTGTATTAACGTTATTATAGTTGGGGCCAGATGACCCCTACATTCTGTTTACCCCCATTTTTAAAACGCTGTAGAAACCAAAAAACTAGTTGTGAAAGCACAAACTATGTATAGGATGTTAGTTCAGTTTACGTACTTTAGAAAAATGCTAAAAATAGGTTGGCTGACGTCAGCATTTTTCCGATGGCGTCATCAGATTTTTGTTTTTTATTACGTGTCAATTTCTCTGGAACTACTCATTGGACGAAACTTGTTGACCACTCATTTTGTTTAGATCAATGAATGAAATTCAGAGAGTGCAACAAAAAGTACCTCTCATGCATAATTTAATGATTATCTGCTAATTAATTATGCGAAAATCGTCAAAATGACGTCACATTACGTCACAATTCTCAATTGTCGTAAAATGATGGAGAATATTTCTGTCACCTGTATCTAGCTTACGTCCAAATTTGAGGTCAATTGCTTTACTAGAACAGAAGTTATGAAGAATTTCATTTGGATTCTTTTGCTGTTTGTATAGGAAATCTAGGGAAATTTCTATGTACCTTCCCTAAAAGTCTCAACTTTTGTCAACCTGGTCATGCAACCATAAAATTTTTCAGAGAAACTTCTTCGATAAATTTTGTTTACACTTAAGAATGATGGGTGCCTTTTCACTTTTTTGTTCATTCTGAAATGGGGCTGGGTCAGCTCGAACATTTCTCAGAGAGGTGTTCAGAACAATACGCAATAGTTACCAAAGTCAATGGCTGGTTGTGTAGTATTAAAGCTTTAATTTATTTGGAAGAATGCCTATCGCGTCAAAAGTTAAACAAGGTAACTGTTTACTATGGTGAAAGACTAAATTTACTAAATTTGCGTATCAAAGCTGTCCTCCTTCAACAAACTAAGACTAAAAGTTGCACTTCGAGTGAAGTGCTTAGAGATCCGTTTAACTCGTTAGCGCTTTGAATTTGTTGGCAGATAGATGGCTGGAGTCTGTTTTTATTACATGTTGCATGTTGGCACTTTTCTATCGAACTTAAATCATAAACCAAAACAAACGCTAGTTTGGCCTCGTCTTCCGATTAATCACAGGTATGTCCTGACTTTACTTTGCTTTACTGCCCAGCCACAGAACAGGTTACTATCTTATAAAGTTTTGGTGCGCATGCCAATGGTGTTGGTTTGCTTTGGTTTGATGAGTATGATCCATGTTAAATCCCTGGAATGGCTAAGATGTATAATATACATGTTGTTGCATTTGTCTCTGTACAGGCGCAGGCCATGCACGTGAACACCTGAGAACGTATATATATATTATAATATATATTATTGATACTATAACTTTTTAAGGTTGCCGTGGTAGATTAAAATTGTTCTGGTTGTTTGAAGAGCCTTTTTACATATTTGATGTATACAGGGGTGTGTATGCAGCCTTGGTTGGTCATGGGAATTCCTTTGGCTATTGCCAAGGTATGAGAATAATCTTTGAATACCTTTTCGGCTCTTATGAACTTTACAGAATATGTTACATTGGCGTGCATAGTTTCCTGTAACTACTGTTTATGTCTCATAAAACTAACTAGCCTTCGTTACATATACATTTTCTTATTCAGCTTCGGATACTACAACAAAAAATGTGAAAACTCTACCTCCCCTTCCTAAAACGGTGAGATGCTTGCTTGTGTATTATATACTGCTCTGTTTTGTTATTCATGCAGCTGTTTGTGTATTGATTTTGGTGGTGATATTGGACTGATATGTTATGTTAGGTTGGGATTGTGTGAAGCAGTTTTTTAAGCTGGATAGCCATAAAATGTTATCAGGTAATGGTAGACATAATATAATCCCGTCTCAGTTAGGATTATGCTATACTACGAATAATAATTGCGCTCTTAGTTTGGCAAGGAAAGTGTCATGGTGCTGCTCCGACACTAATGGATTGGTATTTTCAAAGTATGGTAACTTGATTTTATCCTTCAAACCTCGGTTAAGTGAGTTTTAGGGGGGATGTAGCCATTTTGCCACGAAAAGAATTAGCTGTTTAATAATTTTACACATATAAATCCATGTAGAGTACAGGCGATTCACACGATACAATGTTTAGAGGTACCATCAAGCAAAGTTTTCGTATTTCATGATTCAAAACTGTTCTATCAGGGAGGCGAAAGTTGATGTGGAGTCCAAGATGGCCCGCAATGAGAATGGCTGCATGAAACTCTGGATAGCTAAAGAGTTGCACCTGTGGAGCCTCTTTTTTTTCCAGCCAACATCTTGCCTATCTTTTCGATGTGGTGCATTATAAAGAGGTATATTCTTAAAGTTGCGCCTTGTCGTACTATTGTTTTAATTTACATATAAAGTGTTTGGTTGGGAAGTCAAGGTTTATATTTTTCGTCAGGAAAAGTCCCTCCTTTCTCCTCTTAACCCTATTCTTCACAGCTTATTTTATGTACGTTGGATTCACACAAAGGGGGGGGGGAGGGTTAAAACTGCCCCTTCCTTGTTAGATTCTTAACTGAAGCAGCTATAAAGCTGAAACATGGACTGAATGTATGCCTAGGTATGCTGTTTCTGAAAATATAAAATTTTTTCGACGTCTACAATTTTTCTTGCAAAAAAACAAAATTTGGGCAAGTCAGGCAAACTTTTGGCCAGCGATAAAATTGGAATCAACGCAGAGGTAAGGTGCAATCCTACAGCTCGTTAGAATCCTTATAAATCCTTAGAAAAGCAAGGCAGTCACATGTAGAACCCCTTTGCTCCAGTTGCTTTTAGGGGGGTCCGTAGAATTGTTTTGTTTTCCTGAAAATTTTCCGGATAAACTGGATTAGGGCGCTGGTATGTCTGTTTATATGTCGCAATCTTGTCATTTTTAGGTTGCACTGGAATACGGTTTATTAGGCATGGCTGTTCTGTTCATTATGTATGTTATGGATGTTATGAGTCACTTGAAGTACCTCGTCGTTCATGCTCGAGTATTAAAACATGATTCATTGTGCATTTGCTCTGATCTGCTGGTCCAATAATTTGAGTGCTTCATTTTTTTATTTTTCTTATAAGTATGCTGCAAAGGCTCAGATAGTGTTCCATTCAAGAGCATGTAATTTGATTCAAAGTTTCCAAGAAGTCTGATGATAATCAATGCATCAATGGAGGGCACCTGCTTCATATCCTGCAGTTTTTGAGATAAATTGCCTCGTGCTGCCTATAAACAAAAGAGATATTTGAAATCTTGGTCATAGCCCTTTGCGGAGCTCTAAGCCCCCCTATGCTCAATACTTTTTCACCAAACCAACTTTAGGTGAAACGTACATATTATACTTCCAAAACAGTGTCGGCATTTTTCGAGATTTTTTTCCAATCAGAAGGTATAACTCGAAGTTGGAAAAATTTTGGAAATTTTGTTATGAAATCACTAGATTTCAACTTTAAGTGTTCATAACTTTCAATCAAATCAAAAAACAACAAAATGCCGACACCGTTTTGCAGAGACTGTTGAGATCTTTAGATTGACGTATAATTTGTACATTAAAAACAAAAAACACCAAAACTTCCAAGTTTTTTTCATTCCTGTTTACAGCTTCGTAGCAGGTAGCACACAGGTTTTTTTTTAGAGGGCATTTTTTCAAAAGCTTGCCACCTGACTGGATTCACGCATGTCATATACAAAAAAGCCTTCAAAACACATGTAACCCTTGATTATCAACTGTTATGACGTTTATGACTTCTGAGGGTTCGCAGTATCCTTTAGTCTTTGCAGTGAAATTCCCAGCTGAGTCAAAAGAATACTGTGCTATTGACCGGTAATTTATGTTCCTGATTCAGGTGTCACGGAAGCGAAAGATTTCAGAAAATATCCTCAGTTCCATTCGCACAGTAGCTGCATCACCATTCAGGAAACGCAGCAGGCATAAATCTACCATGGGTCTTGGTATGTGTTTTACTATTGTTTTGACTAATGTTATATTGTCTCGCTTTTTTTGTAGTCTTTTGCCTGTTTTCCTGTACATGGGATTTTATAAGCTGTTTTGTTGATTGACTGTATATCCATGGCTACCACGGAGCAGCTACACTCAGAGGAATGAACAATCAATATCTGCCTTAACTTTTAGGGCTCTGGAACTGCTCAGTGGTAGCATGGGCATGGTCGCCTTTTGCACACAAGGTCAAGGGTTTGAATCCCACTGGCTACTAGTGGTAAGGACGAAATCCCTGAAGGCTAAGATGGGTAGGGGTGCAATTAAACCTAGCACTGAGTGATAGTGAAACAATGAGCAGAGAACCAGGAAGGCCATCTATTTCTCACGTACTCAATTTGCCCTGATGTAATGCCGAGTATTCACTTAGTGTTCTACATTATGTGATCACTTATCATGCTAGTTGCCCTATGGTATTCTTCATTTCTGTGGCAGTGGTACAAACTCCCTTGCAATGGGTGTTGGGATCCATTCTCACAGAATCTGCTCAGTTGCAGTGAATTTCCCTTTGTAATTTTTGTTCACTAACTATTTACAGCATGTGTCAGGTTGTGGTTTGCAGAAGTCTGTATTGAAAGTAGGTATTGATTTCATAAAACCTTATTTTGAAGTGACTGGCATTTAAGACATCTGTGACAGAAGGACTGCTCAGGAAATTATTCTTTCTGATAGCTTCATGGCATCAATAAGCATTACTGGTACTTATGTAACTTGGTAAACTATTGCCTCCAGTTACTGTTTGTACTAACATGCTGTTTCTGACTTGCATTGACTTGCTTCTACTGCAATAGCTCCAAGAACTCATTGTTGGAAACACACCATTTTTTTTAGCTGGTGGCCTCAATTCATTTTCAGTTCAACCTTCCATTTGACCTTTTTCATCAGCGTGACCACCTCTAGTAATCTTGCCATAAGATTCTAGCCAGCAGCAATCAAAGCTCTGAAGCACTGCATTGCAATCCATATGAACAAACTCCCAAAGCCACTGACAGATGATGATTGTCTCCCAGATTGTGTCAGTTTAGATGCGATAACCTTGGTGGATATATGGAGGCTAGAAAGAATGGGGGAGTCTCGCTACGTACACACAGCAAGATTTCACTTCTCACAGGTTTCTTTGATGCATAATTATGTTAAGGCATATTACGGAACTCAAAAATGATGGGAAAAATAACAGACCAAGAAAGCTTGTGAAAGCCGTGTGTTCTTTGTTTGTGAAACAGACCATAGGCACGGTCTTCTGCTTTTTTGTGGTAAGCGTGGTATGCAGTACACATGTTCTAGCACCATAGAACATAGGAAGACAAGTAACTTTCATGGAGCATGTTCTTTAGAGCTGTCGTCACGTTTGGATTATAAGGTGCAAAATCCTAGTATGAGGAGAAATTGCTGATTGAAGATTGACTGTACAGATTTTTAATGCATTTCGTAGGCCTTTTCAGGAGATTTTTGTGGCATGTGCTGTGCACAGGATGCGTCGTGAAGGTTTACTTTTGTTTTAGCAACGATCTTCATACCTTTTATGTATCCAACCATAGGGAATTTATTTGCTTGTGCAGAGACTACTTTATTATACAGTTTTGAATATCATGTAAGCCTACTGAGGTACTGCAATTTATTAGAGGAAAAAAGGTAGTCTTTGGCATGTTAGGTTTGTGCCAGCAAATGCTTGTGCTAGAGCACGCATTAGATGAAAAGCTCTGGTGTTGCCGACCAGTTAGCATAGTGTTTTGCTACATGCTCACAGACTACTCATAAACTTGGGCTTCTCTCAGGCTACTTACATTAGTACTATAGAAGTGCAATATTGTCTAGGTCAGTGCATGCTCCCTAGGCAAAGATTCGTCACACGCTAGCATGCTACCGTCAACTTATTAAACTGTGATCTTGGGTATTTGATTATGTTAGATAGTTTGGAGGTAAAGTTACCCCCCTGGTTAAAATCTCGACATAGGATACATAAAACTTGGCGGAGACGTAAAATGTGTATAAACTGTAAGCAAAGTACAATAAGATACCATTAATTGTCCAAATTTTGACATTGTTAGTATTTTTATCGACATAGTTGATAAAACTGTAGATTTTTTAGATAATGACAATAAGTGGGTTCGAGACAAAACTACTTGAAATTAGCTGATTTCTAGTGTTTAAGGCTAAATTTAGAAGTTCTAAGTTTTTGTTACCTAGTTGGTATACCAAAATGGCTCCAGTAAGCTCCAACAAAACTGACATCTCTTGGGAACAACCCAACGAATACCTGACTTTGGCATTCAAGTTTCTAATACAATAGAATAGTATGCAATTAAAGACTGTTGGGCCAGATCAAATCATGGTCAGCAGAGTAGAAACAAACATGGCTGACTCTCCAGAATCAAAACAATCCACGGCTACAACTTTTAACAATCTAATTCATACAAATATTCTCTCATAAGCTGCGATTTACATCTACTAGCCTGCTCACAGCCTCTGCTCGAATCAAGTTCTCTCAGAGTCTGCTTACTTTGGCGTGAATCTCCGTTTTTCGAATTAGCAAACTTGTTAATTATTTGCCAGTTTGCATCAGGTGTTCCTATAGCAACCTCATGATTAACATCAGTTTGAATTGAATCGGTGCAAATAGTCATGCATAATTGATGACTTGAAGTCACTGGTGGCGTTAATGTGCTCATTATGGCATAATTCCCAAACGCAGAAATGCTGCGAAAGGTAACAGACCAAGCAAGCAAGTGAAGCGCAGTGCGCTTGGTATGGTACAGGTTAACATCTACCTGGTCTCTCATGGATAGTAGAAAAGGTTTGAAGTCAAAAGATGATGACAGATTTCAAGCAGGAATCCTTTGTTTGGCATGTATCTGCTTCAGGCAGTGTGGTTTAACCACTGTAAACATTGCCGTGAGACTTTTTGTTTTAGACTCAGTCACCCAGCTGTGCAAACTGGCTTGTGTTCTGCAAATGAAGTGGCTGAGCAAGTGCGCACTGAAAGAGAGGCTGTGATCCGGCCCAACAGTCTTTAACGTAAAGTGCAACTGTTCGGAGGCTATTTTCGAAAATCCACTTTGGTCGGAGAGGGTGGCAGCATAGGATGAAACATTGGCGTGCATGTATCTGTGTCTTAATAATTCTGTTTGGATGAGATCAGATACTGACAAACGAGTAGTGTAAAGTTTACTAGGTCTGGCAGCAGGCTGGGATGTTGTGTCTTGTTCTGGTCTAAACATTTGTCAGTTCTTAGTACATACTTTGCATGTGACGTATCTGTACTACTGACCATTTTGATGCATGATGGGTCTGCATACAAGCGTAGTAAATCGTGCAACTGTAGTCGTTCTGAGGCATGGCATAAATCCTTTCCTTTTGCTACTGTTTCAAATCGATCTGTCATCTTTGTGGGAACGAAGAGATCTTATTGGGATGCTTCTTGTAGGTCAACAAGGCTGCAGGTTTGCTGTTGCTGCTCTTGGTTTCCTCAGCTAGGTCAACTGAGAACTGAGTTGTGAACTGACATGCTGTGTATTGCATTTTATATTTGAAGCATTATCAGTCCAAAAGAAAGGAGGATTAGCCCTGTAATACGCTCACCGATCTGGGAGTAATTGCAATATTGTATTGATGTTTTGCCTTTCTATGGACACTTTTATGTAAACTGAAAATACAGTAGCTTGTGGTAGAGGAAGTGGCTATATCTTGGTTGTTGTGCATCTATTACCATAGTGCCAGGGTAATTAGCAGGTCCGACGATGTGAGACCCAAAAAAGTTCCCCTCTGCCTGTCTGACGGGACCTGCCGATTTATTTCGAAGCCCGGTGTCCATTCAGTTCGGTAGATTTGTGGCAGTTACGGAAATCCTTGAATTTGGATGCTGATGTGGAGGTTCCTCGAATTACTGAATTTTGGTTGCTGCTCTTCTCTCCACGCAAAGCTGCTGAGAAATTACAGAAGAACAGTAACGGAAGTCAGCAATTCAGGGAACCTCCACATCAGCATCTGACGTCTACGATTTCGACTATACTGCCACGAATGTACCGAACCGAATGGACACTGAGCTTTGACCCCATTCAACAAGGGTTACCACAGAGTAGGTCACAGCTGTGAGAAATGACCAATCAAGATCTGCCTGAATTTTTAGGGCTCTGGTTAGCACAGTTGATTAGTACGCGCCTGACTTGTAACCTATGGGTTCCAGGTTTGAGCCTCCCTCCGACTGGCTAGCGCGAAATCCCTTGAGATTGAGATGGGTAGGGATTCAGTAATTTCTCTTCAGCTTCACATGGAGAGAAGAGCAGCAACCGAATTCAGCAATTCTTGCTGGCTTCTTTGGAATATTATGGAGAGCAGAGTGAATTCTATGCATTAGAATATGTAATAAATTTGCTATTGTCCAGCTTTGATACAATGCCGAACATATTGTGCTATAGCAGAGTGCACTAACAGTATGCCACTCAGGTTTCATTGTGATAACTGCATCATAATTTACTGTTTGGCACCTACAATCAATTCTGGAAAAGCTTAAAATATACTAACGTCACCAATTTCCTTTCTTATTCAACAAAACTTAGTGAAAAAATTTGTTCTCTTGAAAACTGTATGCCATGTCTCAATTGCATAATTTTTACGACTCTAAAGTGTATGCTTCCTTCTATGATAGGATCATATTCGGTGAACACCTTGCATGAATGCTGGATATGCTAAAATGTAGTCTTGTCAAGAAGAGACATAATCTTCGACACATCAGCTTTTAGTGCTCACGAAACAGTTCTTTCTATGACTACCGTAAATAACGAAATAAGCGCCCACTGCTGAATAAGCACCCCTTCCAAATAAGCGCCCCCCCCGGTAGGAGTAATTTTTGCAAATAAGCACCCCTGCTTTATAAAGTGCCCCCTCAACACAAAAGGGGCCCCTAATTTAGAACTGTTACCTTTGCACAGGGGTGCTTATTTTGTTAGGCATGAAAAGCAAGTGTTATAGTGACAAAGGTTAATTATATTCAAATTGATGAAGATGATGAATTACTGAATTCCTGAATTCCTTGCCATAGACGAAGACAATGACATAGAAGACGAAGACATTAACGTATTGTTATAAGATTTGTATAAGATTTTGCTAGATTGCTGTAAGACTTTAATGTAAGGAAAGAAGAAAAACATAAAGTTGAAAATCAAATTTGATTTATTGATCAAAATTTAATAAGTGCCCCTGTTTAATTAATTAAGTGCCCTTGCCGATTAAGCCCCCTCCCCTGTCAAGAAGCAATTTTAAATAAGTGCCCCGGGCCCTTATTTCATCGGTATTCTAGTCTAGTCTGGTCTAGTCTGGTTTTAGCTCTTCCAGTTTTGATTTTTAAAGTCATTATTAAGAAAGCTGCACTATAGTAGCATGCCTTGAATAAAAAATCAGACAAAGACTGAAAGGAGTGATCTGTTTTACCCTGTTTGGCGTCTCCAATGTGGCGTGCCTTTTCTAAAACATTTTGAACCCTACTATTCAGAGGATCATTTTTCTGCAATGTTGAACTCAATGCAAAAAGAACTTACTATCCTCTTTCTGGCAACTTTTCAGCCATAGCCACTTCATGAGGGTAAGGATAAGACTGATGAGCCAACTATTATGGTTATTGCAGCTTTGTTTGGCAGTATGAAACACCCACATATTTGTTCTTTGAAGATATTGCTTTGTGTACTGCTGAGTTCCCCAACAGATTTTTTCTGTTTAAATTTCTTCCTGGAGATGGACTGCCATGTAATGGAGTGTTCTGAGAAAGCCAGATATGTAGTAACTTCTGTTTTTATATGATAGCCTAAATAATGCAGGCAGTAGTTGTTCACAACATTTAATGAGTACTATCAGTTACTGGCACCCATCCTTAGTACCTTCTTTACGCCTTTGATAGCCATCCATAGATAAGTTAATGAACTTCACACAGCTTGGTTAAAATCAGTTGTGGATGGCTCTTAGTTTGTTCTATTATTCATGTGAATCAGACAGCACTCTAAGTTGGCTGTCAGCTTTTTGAAAAATTAAATAGCTGAAAATTTGATGCTGATGTGTTGTTTTTCTTGTGTTCAGTGTGTGGCAAGAACTCCAAAGTTCATTCGTTCTCTGGATCATCGTTGCAAGTCACCCCCTCGCATAAACCTACGAAACGGTGAGTAGTAAGGAAGATTAGTTAATTTGTTTTTCGTGTGATTGATTGCATTATATTTATGAAGTTGAGCAAAACTTTTATGTTTTTGCTTCCAAAATTCTCTTGTATGGTAGTTATATGATTGCAAGTGGCCTCACCATGGCTACTTACAATGTTCTCTGGTGTTGTACCAATAGTTTGTATGGTTCTTTTGTTTTGTAGCGCTTATTTTAATTTTGCTTTCACACCGAGTTGCTGCTATTTAAACTACAAGCCTAATTTTAAACCAACATTAGGCTCTAGAATAGCAATTAAAGCATTGTGGTAGCAAAGGAGCAAACAAAAGGCCTAGAGTTTATTCACTGATAACAAACAACTCGAAATACATTCTCAATTTCTTAATTTATTATATATGTTCTTAATTTCTGAATTTCTTAATTAATTTCTTAAGTTCCTAATTCAGTCTGTATTACGTAGTTTTTTCTGAAAATTGTGAATATTTTGAGAGAACATGAATGTAAAATTCGCCGTAACCATAAGAAAAATAACACACAAAAATGACAACACCATTTTTACTAGCACAAAGGTTTTCGACTAAGAAGTCATGGTCAGGTGCAACCTATTAACTTGAGAGAACATCATTTGCAAGACAGTCAGATTGTGTTGGACATCGGCATTTTGGCCGTCGCCTGACTCTGATGTTGAAGATCATAAAAGATGAGTGTGATTTATTTGATAGGCATGAAAACTGATCCAGTGAAATGGTGCTGGAGTTCCCTGATATTTTTTGCACAAATTTTTTTCTCTCTTGCCTGGTTTCCCTTGCAAAATATGCATTTCTGACTTGATGTTGAAGATCTTGTACTTGATATGCTGGAATTGTTTTTGTCACCAGCATTCAGAATTGCCTTGTTATTTTGGAATGGCTTGGACAGATTGAACTGTGCAATGCTGATAGTGACGCTCTGAAATGAAGCCAGTCCATGCCATTCAATTTTCTTGTAGCCCATGTGCATTATTGTTCTACCAGATTTCGTCCCCCCACACCTTTGGTTTATTGAAAACTGCCTCGCTTTTGATGCATGCTTCTACTCCCAACTTTCGGAGAATTCCTAAAATTTATTGACACCTGGTTTTAAACAAAAAAATCAGCTTTTAAACTATTTTTTATTTGTGTAAAAGCACCGAATCTTTGCAACAGGCTTCAGGTAAAAATGTTTGTGTGAAATTTATTGTATGAACGTAAGGGGGCCACAACGCTTTGCCAAAGGGATGTGTACTTGTGGCCATACACAATACTTTTATGACCGCCTAGTATGTTGGTGGGATTTATGAATAGACTCTTCATTGCTGAGCTCTAAGGTTGTTGCACCTCAGCTGCTATTCAAATTGAACAATTGTGCTCGATCTCGGAATGCTGTAAAACATGGAAGTGATTTTTTGTACAAAACGAAATTGAGAGAAGCTTATTCAGAAGTATGTGCAGCTATTGTGAAAGCATAGACTAAGAGCGGAGGGACCAATATATCGGGTACTTGCATCAGGAACTTTAATAACAATGTTGCAGACAAAACTGCAGTCAGTTGCGTACATTGGTGAGCTTGACAGTCTGTGAACGCATGTAGTTGGTTTTAACGTTAGAAACAATGCTGCACGATCATTTCTGACAAAAGAAAATAACAACGACGGTGGTTAGTAGTAGTAGGAGCTGATGATGAAAGGGGCAGAACTGTATTATCTAACTATTGATTGGTACCCTTTTTTCAAAAGAAAAAGTTTGCAAGAAACATAGCTTCTTGGAACTATATTTTGTGACCATGGGAAAAAGTAAGCTTTACAGTTGCTAAGAATGATGGTGAAAATAGGGAAGAACTTCGGACTGAACTCCAACATTTTTGAGTTTAGAAAGAGCAGCAATTCAGAAATTTGATCTTCGAAAATATAGAATAAGACTTCGTGTGGTGATGCTAAATAATGTTTCATTTTTTGTGGACTGTTTCTTGACTTAGCAACAATATAAATAGTACATGACAACACTTCATTGCACATGGTCTTTGTGCTTTAGAAGTTAACTGCAGGTATTTTTATATCATTTTATTGAAAATTGAAAATAATTATTATGTACGACCACAAACATTGATGAAGTGGAGAAGTCGAGAGAGTATATTTGATGAATAAGTGCTGCGCTACTGAAATTCTTGGCTAGCCAACTCCCATACTTCGCTCAAATTATTGGTGTCTTCCGGAGCCTAGCAGAACCAAGCAAATGAACTCAACAAAGGTGAAGCCCAAGGACAGATCGTTAAATAGCTGGATCGTAAAGGAGAAGCGTTGAGAGTTTCCAGTAATATGTTGATATGTTCACAGCTTTTATTATTGAAGAAGTAATCGTCAAAAAGCTTTTTGTGGTCCTTAAGTTATGAAGGGGACAGAATCTACACCCCCTCTCTTCCCAAGTAACATACAGAAAGGCCAAAAGGCAAACAGGCCAGGTGGAATACAATTAAGATTTCTTTGGATCAAGGACGGCTTTTCTAATCCAACCAATTTGTTAAACCAAGTTTGTGAGGGTAATAGTACCTCTTCACACACCAAAGCCCCAAGTATACTGCAACAGTCTGGAACTATTTTGAAAGTGTTTGATTTTTTTGTGATCAAGTTCTGTACAAGGATGGACGTGTGCCCAGTCTGGCGTGTTCAACACTATGACCTACACTTATTTGAATATAATTTGCTTAAAGGATTCTAATACCATAAATGCTTGTTACGCACATTGTTCTGTTTGGTACGAAAAAAAGTTAAACACTTTTTGAGCTTGAACATTCTGGATGCTTTTCCTTGACATCCTTATTAACAGCTGACTCTAATCTGATTCTAATTCTTTTTTTCAAATGCATTAAAATTTGTTTTCTGCCAGATTGGCAAGAAGAATTGGTATGTACTGTCTTTTCAGTGTCAATTCAATAAGAATACAAGCCTCAAGTTTTCTGAAAAATTGGGAATGGCAAGAACAACTTATTAAGACTGTGCTGCATCTGAAACTTATGAAGAACAATATTATTTTTGTAGTAAAGATATTCAAGGTTTAGAAATAATGTTGAGATTTAATGAATGGTCAAGGCATTTATGTTTTCTTGTTGCAGAAGGTTTTGTTCAGGAAGATAATCATTCTATGTTCTAGATTATTATACTTCCTTGTTTACTACACATTTATGAAGGTGATACCATTAGGACTAAAATAAAATATTCCCTGTTTCCTATAGCCGGGGTCTTAAAACTTTAAGTCATGCGGGAGGCCTGCAGATAATTTTTTTCGTCTCATACGGTGAACTTGTCAATAAACAGTAACTTGTTTGGGTTCAGGGTGCTTGAAGTATAGTCATTTACAGCAGGGGGACGTCGAAGCAGTGCCCCAAACAGTGCCTCTTGCTGCGATGCCGCGGAACATCGGTCTTGCAAGTTTAACTTTAGCTGAAAATAAAAATTATTTTAAGCTACCTTCCAATCATAGTTGGACTAACAGACTATTTTAGACAATCTATCGCTTACAGTGCAGCGTTAAGATGATACCATTTGATCCATGTGCTAAACTCTTTGACAGCAGCGTTAGCAAAACCGTAAGCAGAATTGCGATACCGATGCTGATACATAATTCCCTTGTATATGTAAATGAATGCAAACACCGCTGAGGTGCTATTAACCTATATTCTCAAGCAGAAATTCGCTGTTTCTACACTGTCGAGCTAAACCAACGAGCTAAATTCAGACGAGCCAAACATTTAGCTCGTCGCTTTTAGCTCGACAATAGCCATTTCCACACTGTCGAGCTAAACCGACAAGCCAAATTCAGACGCGCCAAATCTTTAGCTCGTCGTCTTACCCCGACAGTGTGGATGTGGTCACCTGACGAGCTAACTTGAAGTTTAGTGCATCCAATTTGGCTCGTCGAAAGCAATGAACTAAATACATTTAGCTCGTCGTGATAAGATCAGATAGGGTCTGAATAGTGTGATTACTTGCGTAGCTCGTCTGTTTAGCTCTTCCTCCGTATCTACACTGTCAAGCTAAGGCAGACGAGCCAAATATTTAGCTTGTCGGATTTGGGTCGTTAGTGTAGAAACGGATATTGAATCTGCCAGATTTTATCTGACAAGATATACTATGTTAATTGGAGCATGCAAATTTCGAACGAAAACACAAACAATGCAGCGGTTTCATAATTTGCAGCAACGAGTGCGTTGTTTACACGCTCCTAATGAAGGAAGCGGTAATGGCTTGTCTCGGTACAATTGATGAGTATGATGAGTGTGTGATAAGATTTCAACTAGTTTCTGGTGTGTGCAGCACAAGGGCAGGTGGACACAACAAATTTTTGGATTTGCTGTGGTGAAGGAACTTGCTTGCGGCCGGGTAGTTTGAACAAAAATCTCACCCGGGCGCGCAACTGGAAACAAGGAATTTTTTTTGGGGGGAGCCTTATTGTCCTGTGGCATTTTACATTGAGGCAAATTAATAACAATTGCTATTAGTTTGTTCCGACTTAATATGTTGATGGGACTGGAAATCAGAATAAAAGTGAAGTGTGATGATCCACAACTCATGTTTAATGGTTCTTATAAGAAAGAGCGTAATCAAAACCGTTACAACTAGACCTTCAAAAGCATTACTACTGATCCTCGCCGTCAGCTGTTCATGTGGAGTGCTATTTATAAATCTGAACATCTCAAGTCGCTTGCACAACCTACCAACAACTGTATACATACTAGCCAGGGCAAGTCTAGAAATTTAGATAGTATATATGTTCGGTGCCAAAAGACCAAATGTGTTGTCTCTGACAAATGTACAAAAAATTCTATTCCTGGTGCTTATAGCGTTTCGCGTTGAGGAGAGAATGTGTCTATGCCCTGAAGCTGGGCTGCGGAAAACAGAGAAGTTTAATTGATACGAAGCAAGCAGCAATTCTTTGTCTCAACACCCTGTGCGGATATGTATGCCGGCTTTTCAGACTTCCTCTTCATGTGGTTACTATAGAATTAATTTCTAAATGCTGTGGCCAACTTCTTACAATTTTCTACCCATGGAATTGTTAATATTAGACGAGTTTGTCTGTTCCAAAACTATGTACTTTCTCCATTATTGATCAGTAGCAGCAGCTGTCTGGCGTATTAATTCTTACACTTAGTGTCCTGCTTGTCTTTCCTCTTGCGCTTCTTATGTCTGTGCTGTACAGTATGTTTTGGTAAATTTCTTCTCGGGCCTAGCCTTGCTTGATCAGTTTACCAATAAATTATGTATACATCTTCCCTTGCCATTTGCTCTATCTTGCTAGTGTTTGCAGCTGGGATTTACATTTCAGGCCGAACTGTTCAGTCTGTTGCACTGGTCTTGTCTGTGGAATGTACCTGATCAAGTGATTCTTACTAGTGTATGTTTCATGATAGCAAGGTGCATGAATCTGGTTTAAATAAAGTCAGCACAAAAAGATAGCTGCAAGTGTTGCAGATGTACTTGATAATTGTAACATACATTTTTTTGCATAATCATGGATTTTTTTTTATGAGTGTTTATTGTTGATCTTGATGCGCTGATTCGTGCAACATAGAGCAGCAGCTACCAGCTACATGCATTTATGAAGGTAAATCATGATCCAAATGGTCCTTGGGGAAGTAAAAGCTAGGAAGTTGTTAAACGTAATGATTTCATCAAGAAATGATATTTATTGCTTCGGGTTTGCAAACAAAGTTTAGAAAACGACAAGACTTTGAAGGCTAAATGTTACGAAAATACTAAGAGCACTAAGGCTCTGATTGGAAAACATTTGTTCTGTGAAAGTAGGATTTTCTTTAGACTTACCGAGACTCACCTTTTAGCAGTCAAACTTTATGTTTTGCCAGCGCAGGCTAATTTTCTTTCGATTCTGTTGATTTTTTAATTTGCTTGTTTTTTCAGAGCTAAAGTTGCTTGTGAGCCTCTTGCCGAGAAGAATTGCAACGTTCTTCCGCTGGATGAGAAATTAGATTCGTGTGCGGTTGATGCCCCAGACGATGTGTTCTCACCTATCCCTAGTAAACTCTTTCATGTCGGAGATGACAATGAAAATTCCTT